>JALIZH010000738.1:0-41974 GCA_030522465.1 Rhipicephalus appendiculatus
GCGAAAGTCAAGTCACGAACTCTCCCTTGATTATGACAATGTTCTTTGAGATAACAGAGCAGGCTGGAATAGCGATGGCCTCATTGGACGGCAAGATGACAAGAATCTATCGTTTCTCGACATAAAGCGTTTGCCAAAGGAACCATATCCGAGCTGACCTCAGCGATGTTACAAAGGAAGGAGATTATGCCAGTGCCACACACAGTCATCGGGCTTCCAGCCCACGTGGGGACAGATCGACGGTGCCCCGCCCAACCTCAACAAGTCGGCTCGCAATTCTACGCGAGGGATCATTGACCCCGTAGCCTACCGGGCAACGTGACGTTAGGTGGGGGGGCGGGGGGGGGGGGGGGGGGCAGATATTTGGGACCCTACGTTCACGTACAGCGAGCTTAGTTAAGCAGATTTCTCGGAGGTTCGGAGGTTCCACCCCCTCCCACATTATAAACTCAATTGACCACAGGATTTAACGCTATTGCTGCAGACGAGGGTCAACAGAAACCCTCTACTCCTTCATATGATTTACCACAAAATTCAGTGCACTATACATTGACTTAGTGAACCTGTGTGCTATACATGACTTAGCGTCGCGTGAACACGGCGTTGAAATCAACACTTTTCCACGCGGTGATGAGGGTTTACGGAACCCCAACCTAGACGAACCGCTATGGGCTCCGACGGTCCCGAGATGCGAAGGAGAGGCTCGGCCTTTCTTTCCCGAGGTGAGAGAGCGCGCTAAGGCGCACCTTAGAAGAAAATAATAAAGTTTTTACAGCAGAATTGTTACGGCCAAAGTCTGCCGTGTGTCGTATATAGAAAATGGTCATCGTCATGAATCGGCACGCGACAAATCATCACCTAAACACTCTGTGCTGGATGGTTATCAAGAGAAGCACTGTGCGTCCCCTAATCGGTGTTCGCCGCGCCTGCGTTCCTTTCTTAATTTTTAGTGGACTACTGTGGTGAGTACTGGGGTGTACGTGCCTGCAATCTATGGCACATGCGCATTATAGGAGTTTTACAGCCGAGCTGTAATGGTCGAGGTTTTCATGGAGAGAAATAGGCATGGAGAGAAATAGGCAGAAAGACACAGAGTAAAAGAAAAAAAAGATAAAGAAGAGAACAAGCACAGCCATGTACAGTATAGTATAGCATGGGGGTCGGAACAGACAGGGGAGCGGGCAAAAGCCTATCCAAGTCAGGACGACTTAGCTAGGCTTTTGGATAGCCTACCAGTTCTGCTGTAACACAGCCCTTGCGTGATTTATTCCAAGCCGTGCTAATGTTTTTCATCCATCCATCTATCTAGCATCAAGCCTATTCGTATTAAAGACTAGCTTGAAATATATATCATAGTACAAACACAAAGAGGAGAGGTTTCTTAGTAATGCGCGCGAATCAAGCAAAGTGCCTTTTTCAATGCGAAGCATCTCTTTGCGTACTGCAGGCACTTTGAGCGTTTCTATCTACGTGTCTATCTATCTGTCTAGCCGTCTACGTCTGGGTGCTCTTGTGATCGCCTCCTTAGCTTGGGGTAGACCAAAATTAGTATGGGAGGGTAAGAGAGTTTGACGAATCAGTTTGGCGGGTCATCACATGAATAACTTGAAAATCCCTGCGCGTACGTCATCAAACCCTTTCCTCCAGACACGTGCGGCACATACCCGTATACCCTGGGCCGTGGTATGCGGGTATGCGCCACAGGTGATTGACAGTTTATATCTACCCAAGAACGGCGAGAACAGACATTGGTAATTTAAATGCGAGAGCGTCAAGAAAAACTGACATCGGCAACATTCACCCGACGAATGCAAAGGTTAAATATTGGGGTCCCAGTAGCAGGGATAGAACCGAAGCATTCCGCGTGGCAATCAAGTATTCTAGCATACAGCCACGCCAGGTCTCGAAACTGCTTTGGAAAAACGCCCTATACAGGCGCAATGTTGGCCAAACGTCAATTATGGCTGCGTTGGTGGCTATGTAATTTTATAAACATCAAACATCTACTCCTATGACAGAGGCGTCACATCGCGTTAACGTCAATAGTAGTTAAGCGCCATCCACTGCAGCTGGTCTACGTAGCATTAGCCAGGGCTACCATCCTCGCAATCACAAGCGCTATACATATCAGCATACCGCTTCTGGTGTTGGTAATGCCCATGTTGCTGTTGACAACGTTACGCAACTGTAAACTACTCGTTATATAAAACATATTCGGTTGTTCAACGTATGTCTGTGCGTACAACGTTTTTAGTTGTCTTTAGATCATTTCGTAACGTTTTGCTGATTAAAAATTTACACCCAGCCACACTCCCTGCGCATGCTTCGCATATCATCGGCTCTCATGGTACGTGGGATCTGCCGAATGTTTTATTGTCCCTAGACGGAGGCTCAAATGAGAATAGACTGTTGAATGGTTCAAGGGCAGGCCTACCTCGATGTATTGGTGTATCGTCTATGCGCCAGTAAAGAAAGCTGAAGTGAGGGAATGCTTCTACCAAAGCGAGATAAATACGTGCCGCTACGGAGTTCCCCACATGATCACAGACGATGTTCATTTACGGAGAGATCATAGCGACTAGTCCGCATGCGGCCCAAGTAAACTAAACACTTTTACACTGAAGGAATCCGGACGAGCTTACCCTCGATACGCCAGGCACAATCAGGCCCTTCGCACACACCGAGCGACCACCACTTCGAGTACCAGAATGAGGCAGCTCGTAGCGTGCAAAATGACCAGCAGCATGAGAAGACCGCTCATGTCCAACTGAGTCTCGGCGTTAGCTTTCCCAGGTTCTGTCTTATTCCAAAAGATAAGCTTGTGCTCTTCATAATGACGAAGGAATCTTTTCAGCGGTCTGTACAGACGCTGAAATTTGGGCATTAGCAAACCCATACGCCAAGTATTTAGATGCTCGTTAAATGGAGCAACATTATTACGTTTCAGCAATGGGATGTTCGGAGCATGCCAATTAGTATTGTAGCACACGCGGTCCCGTCTAGACGCACACTGGATACACGAAATGGAGGAACCCCTAAAAAGTGCTTCACCGCTGTGTCGCTTGAAGACGAACTGAAGCTTTTTAATCAGAGACTTTCGCGGATAATCACCGGTATCTGGGTTTAGCCTGAAACGGTCTAAAATGCGCGTAGAAACACAAGGAGCGACTTCTTGTCGGTCGAGGGCATACTCGAGTTTTTGCAGTGTGTCTATGCGATAGGCAGGACGCTTGAGCGTTATGATAGCCGTCAACTCACTGCGAAGGTACACGGAAAGTGGGAATTAAGTCCGCCAGCAATAGGCCAAGAAGTGCTTTCCGGACGATACCCGCGCGTCGAAGGAACTTTCGGTAGAGCAGCTGATGTTGCCAGTACAGATGCCACAAAGAACAATGCCGTATCATAGATAGGACGCGAAATTGACCAGTTTCTGTCTCCAGTGACCACAGTGACAAGCAAAACTAGTGCGAGCAAGGAAACGGTAGCTGCCACCAGTTTCCAACACTCACCGGCGATTTCTAAGAGAGAAACGACACGGTGGCCATCCACTCGAGAATAGAAAAAGTATCGTGAACAACCCGGATGAAAGGACAGTCCATGTCTAAAAGTACATCATCGCTCAGGCTGTAAGGCACGAGTGCTATATTGCACCTGTTAGCAAGTACGCATTCCCATCTGTTGGTTTGGTTACGAAATTTAATTTGTTTCACAGTAACGTTTTGTCGATTCAGGAACGCGAGTACTGCTAATCTTAATGAGACTGTGCCTTTGTAATGTCTTTTTCCCTTCCCTGGCAACCGTAAACTCGGTACTGCCAGAGCGCTCTGCACGGGAACGTTCAAGAGGTCTTAGGTTCGCCCGCGTACCCCGAGGCGTGAACTTTAGATCCATTGCAGATTCTTGGGTGGAGGAGAAACTTCGCAAAGCGGTTTCATTGATTGTAAGGTATCCAGTCACTTCGCATCCTGACGGGAGCGTCGTCACACGCTCCTTGCACGCGCGAATAAAATAATAGCGGTGCCGAATAAACAACGCAGGCAAAGCAATTGAACCGCATGACGCTTTGTGTCATCAGCGCAGACTGTCTTCCACGAAACAGGCCAGGTACAGCGGCGAAAAATACGGGTTTGTTTCCTCGAGAAAAGGTTTTCCAAACATACTTAGTGAAAGCGACGTTTTGGACGCTCCAGGTAGTTATCGGCCTGCTGAGCATTCGTGCAAATTTTGAATGCACTTGGTTCCATGAGTTCTTGAAAGAGACAAGGATGACGTCTGAGGTATTTGAGTAGAGAGATGCTGCATTCGATGACTTGTGTTCTGACGCAGTCCGAAGGGCTTTTCCGGCACTTGGGTGGAATAATGCCAGCGCAATATAAATTGATATTGCTATGCTCCTATTCACATGGACCATGTCAGGTGCTGTGCAAGCTGCAAAAGAAAAGAACACATTACATAAATTGGCTGTTTTTCAAAATGCAGAACTTGCATAATTGACCGGAATACCGGACACGCCTGGTCGTTTTCTATAACCTGTTATGACTGCATGACAATGGATGGAGCGGCAACATTGGGTTATAGAAGTTATCCATGGCCTATGTGCCCGAAAATTGCGGAACGACGAAGAAATCTATTAATATATCTGGAATATTACTAATACGCCGGATCAACGCGACTTCATGGCACTGCGCCAAGACGCTGCGCGCCGCCTAAGCTTGCTGTACGATTTGGATAAGAAAAACCAAGTTGTGAATTTATAGAACATACGGCTGACTAACTAGTTCAGTACACTCTCGGCTGTCATTGCGCGATTCCGGCTATGTCAGCGAAATATGTAGCTGCGGCTCTAGGGAACCACGAGTACAAAATTATTTAGGCTGTGCAACTAAGCACCAGTCACTCCTTGAGATGGGGCAATAGGACAATTAACAAAAGTGAAAGAGAGAGAGAGAGAGAGAGAGATGGGATGCGGAAAGGCAGAAAGGTTAACCGGAAAACAAATATCTGGTTGGCTACCCTGCACTGGCGAAGGGGTAAGGGAGACAGAAAAGTAAGGAAGAGAGGGATGAGGGAGGGAGGGAAGCAGAAACACACACAGAAACACAGGAGTGTCACAAGCGTTCAACGAGGCTGGTCTCTCGCAGGAACTTCAACAGGGTCTTCGTCGCTTTCAGGCTTGAAGCTCGATCTCCCCGGCATTTCAATATTGTCTTCTCAGAATGGGGCTGGTCGTCGAGTCGCGCAAACAGTGCTGCGAGGGACTTTCTCTGAGAGCTGTACTGAGGGCACTGACATAAAACATGTGCAACGGTTACATCAGCGCCGCAATGTTCCCACATGCAGCACTGTCTGCCCATCCGATGCGGCAAGCAAACGCGTTCGTAAACGACACCCCAAACCACATGCGGCAGAGAACAGTCGTCTCAGAACGGGGTAGGCCAGATGGAATTGCAAGTCGTAGACACGGATCCAGGCTGTGAAGACGGGTGTGGAGGAAACCGGGCGTGTTCCACATAGACCTTGCGACATCATGCGCGAGCATATTAATCTTTGCTGCTGCGTCGCTTCTTGATAGTGGAATAGGTTCCATCTCGACATTTTCATGAGCATTCTTAGCTGCGTCGTCGGCATGATCGTTACCAGTGATGCCACAGTGACCTGATAACCATTGAAAAGTTGTGCCGTGCCCCTTGTCTATTAACTGATGGCATAGTTGTCGTATTTCCAGCACCAATTGGTCTTTAGGCCCACGACGTAGAGCAGTTCGAAGACACTGGAAAGCTGGTTTCGAATCGGTAAAAATAGTCCACTTTAGTGGTACTTCTCGGTCGATCCTGCGGAGTGCGCTGCGGAGTGCCGCGAGCTCCGCGGCTGTCGATGTCGTCTTGTGTGACGTTCGGAACTGGATGCTTTCGGCGTTTGCTGGGAAGATCAAAGCTCCTGCAGATCCTCCAAGAGTTGTCGAGCCGTCTGTGTAAAGGTTAACATGGTCTTTATATTCTTCGTGCAGCATGAGTAGAGTCAACTGCTTGAGAGCTGGCGACGAGAGCTCCGCCTTCTTGCGGATCCCTGGCATTGTCAAGCGCAGTTTTGGTCGGTCCAAACACCAAGGGGGTGTCAGGATGCGTTGTGGAGGCGTGTGATCTGTTGGAAGGAAGTCACGATAAGTCAGTATTCTCTTACAGAAAAAGACACTGGGTTGGTCTTCTGGAAGCGAAGCGAGGTGGTGGGCAGGGGCGCGAGCAAGGTGCCTAATATGCGCTCTAAGCGCCTCCAGAGTAATGTGCATTGTGGCCGGATGATCTTTGGCGATTGCGATGGTCTCCGCTGTTGATGTGCAGCGTGGCAATCGAAGACAAACTCTGAGTGCCTGGCCCTGAGCGTTTTCAATTGAGCGTACACTGGTTCTGCAGGCGTCCGTCAAAACTGGCAAGCTGTACCGCAGGTACCCCAGAAACAGCGTCCTCTATAACTGCAACATCGCGTGCACTGACGTGCCCCATGTTTTTCCACCGAGGAACTTGAAAAGTTGTGCTGTGGCTGTTAGGCGCTTCCTTAGAGTGGCGACATGGGGACTTCAGCAGAGATTTCTATCGACGGTGACCCCCAAGAACCTGTGTGTCCTCGCGTAGCAGACATTTTGTCCATTGATGGTAATGGGGTATGACGTCATTGTCTTCCGCGTGAACGCAACCAGCGCCGATTTCTCAGGAGAAATCTCGAGGTTTTGTTCTCTAAGGTACGCCGTTACAGAATTCGCTGCTTTCTGCACCTTCGCACGTACCTGAGGACGTGTTACTACTGACGTCCAAACTAGAGCACTGCACGGGCCGAGATTCTCGGCCCTGGCCCGGCCCGAGCCCGGAACTCGTCTAAGTTTACCCGCCCGAGCCCGGCCCGGAGACCCAAAAGCGAGACCCGGGCCCGGCCCGAACCCGAGAAAAAATTTCACCTACCCGGCCCGGCCCGGCCCGACCACAGATTGGGCCCGACTGGGGCCCGAACTTATAATCTAGGCGGTGTTGCCCGAACATGGAATCGACAGCAAGGCATTTTAAGTAGCAACTATCTACGTTTTGTTGGCGCATGCAACGCCAACAAGCATGCTTTAATCTAGGGTAATTACTTGTACAAAAGCGCTTTACTGTGGTAACAGATGGCCGGAGATGCTGGGTACGATGAACGGTTATTCGGCAGAGCTATACTGTACAGCCGGCCATTTTTTAAACCTGAACGCGCGAGCATCGACCACCGAGTCAATAAGCGCCGATTCCCGGCGTTCCGGTGTCCGGTTCCCGGAGCAGCCTGGTGGAAGACAGCTGCACAGGACTGTTCATCAGGCACATGCACGTATTCTCGTTCATTTCGTCGCCATGCTTCGTTATACCGCGCTTTTCGACTGGGTGGTCGACGCTCGCGCGTTCAGGTTAGAAAAAATGGGCGGCTGTACATATTGTTTCTACAAATACAATGGTAATCATCAAGAGCTTTAGGCAGCAGATATTGTAGCAAGAAAAGTGGTTTGCAGCATGAGTTTAGTTTCAACATGGCGCGCAATAAGAACAGAGGAGACAGACAACTTAATGATATCTTCGCTCTGTTTATATTGCGCTCTTTATTGAAGTTTAAAGGAATACTGAAGCATAATCTCAAAATTATGCGGAAATATTGAAAATAAATTTGTGCGATTACATCGAAAAGAAGTCGTCACTTATCGAAGTTTTCAGCGGGTGGTCTTAATTTCTACGTTTTTATGAGCGTGTGCCAAGCCACCCGGCCTACGCGAGTTGGAAGCCGTGACGTCATGACACCCTCAACTGACAGCCGTCCGTCCAGCCACCGTCTTCCGTGTCAGTCAGGCAGTCCGGGCCAACAACATGGTCGAACGTGCAGCAGCAGCAGTAGATAAATTAATGTTACGGAGGATGCAAAATACGTGGTTTCAGCAGCTTCGTTGCGACAGAAAGGCAGTTATTGTGGCTTAATCGAGACATCGTAGTTCGTCGCTTCGTGCTTTACCCATGCGGTCGGCGTTCGAGCGTTACGCATTTCGTTTTTGTGCGACGAGGCACCGAATGTGTGAATTTCTCAGCCGTTTCATAACGATGTGCACACGACTGCCGCTGTCACATCCACGCTGCCTGAAGCCATTTACAGGTTGAAATATTGGAAATTAGTTGGCTTCGTCATGATGAAGAGCAGGGACTATTCGAAAGCATGCCTCGATCGTTTGCGCGCATCACAAGTAGAATTGGCGCCACAGTCCCATGGTTTTGCTGTTCCTTTTTTTTTTTTTTCAGACGTAGCTAAGTGAAACTACAAAGTGTTCCGAGCTAGCAAATAAAGTTCATTTTAATGTGTCCAGTCTTGGCGTGATGGCTGAGCAGTACGCATCCAAAGTCTACGCCGCGTCTCATCTCTAGGAAACGTATGGGACGGTGTGTTGCGGCCAACGATGCTGTTATGGCAGCTTTAGCGCAGCAGTAGTAAGGCATTTCCTTTCGCCGCGACGAACGCTTCAAAACCGAAGACCGACCGCGGGCAGGCCTGTGTCATACAAAGCGATAAGATTCTCCGACGTTTCAGACGGACCATAATTGCAAGCAAGTAACGCCGACAGCGATGAAGAGGCACCGCGGCCCGCACGGCTCCTTTCCAGCCCATCGCTTCAATTCTCTTGTTCCCAAGCATCGTATCACTCAGCAATATAATATCTAAAACTCTTCATTCAGGGCCTCTTGCAGGCCCTTAAAGCTTAAGGCCCTCAAAGCTTGCAGGCCCTCAAAGTTTGAGCAATGTATATAATTTGATCTCTTTTCGGGGTTCATTCCAGTTTGATAATAAAGGCGCGAAAAGCTTCTCGATGTTTACTCATTGTATGCATACGGTTCAAGGTAAGGGGACATCACCCGGTACGGAATCAGTGCGGAATCAAAGAGGCCTAATCACTGAACTGGAAATTCAAAGAATCGCAGCCAGATTCACAAGTTCTAGGTACAAAAAATGAGACTCAGTTACCGAGATACTAAATTCGTGTGAACTGGAATTGCTTGAAATTAGGACAAAGACGAACGGAATAAAATTATTCTTTCAGGTTGTCAAGGGTCAGAGAAATGTTGATAAAAGTATATACATACGAGAGCGTGGTAGAATTAGTAAAATAGTAAATCGTAGTGCAGTTATTAGCTCTTACGCCGCCCGCACAAACGTCTTTCAGTGTCCGTTTTCCCGCAATGTTATAGAAAAATGGAATGGACTACGTGCACAAATTGCTGAATGCACGGATTTAAAGGCTTCTGAACATTTCGCTTGACAGCTATGTCCCTAAAATTCTTCAGATGATGTCTTGATGTTTCGCGTCTGTTGTCATGCCAATAGCTGACGATTTTCGGATTGCTTTTGTTATTGTTGTTGACATTGGATGTTACTTGAGTGTTTTATATATTAGTTGTTAATTGATGTACGCCCTCCCTCTAATGACCCATAAATCTGGTTTAACAGTACGTTGAAATAAATATTTAAATAAATTCATAAGTATCTTTTTTATTCCAACGCTGTTGCGACACTATTGCGTAGCTCTCGCACGATATAGCAGAACACGAGGAAAGCTCAGACGTTAATAATGTGGGTACACAAAGCAGACTGTCCATGTACGAGTCGCGTCACATCACCACGGTGAGCCGTGACGGAGCCACGAAAAAAGATCGTGTCTTTATAGCGAGTCTATGTAACAAGACTCCGCGCAGACCTTTCGTTTTAGTGGACTGCGGGAACTTTCAAGAATGTTGCCCTGCTTTGGAGCTCTGTGATCGCTCTTCCGATGATAAGTTATAGATATAAATTAATTATGTAAATTTATTACATTGCCTTCATTATTGCGATTACAGAATATCATTGCAGGTACAAAATAATAGGGAATGCAATTAATACATCACAGAATAGGGAGGTGTTAGCTATATAAGCGCCAAGTCTATCAAGTAGCCCCATATGCAAGAAGCAAAAAAAGTTCTGGAATTGTCCCTCATATAGCTTCTCCAAATAGTTTGCCCCACAGAAAAGAAATGTTTTTTCTTTCGAGATGCAATATTTGGAACATATATGTGTACACAACGTACGTGGAACAATCTTAAGAACTGAGCAAATTCCAAGCCCAACCCGAGCCCGCCACTTCGAACCCGGGCCCGGCCCTAAGCCCGGAGCTTCAGGCCCGGGCCCGGCCCGGGCCCGCCGTGAAAACCACTTTACCCGGCCCGGCCCGGCCCGCGGGCCGGGCCCGGGTTTTCGGGTAGGCCCGAGCCCGTGCAGTGCTCTAGTCTGAGGTACTCGCCTTGAAGGGACCGTGAAACGGCTTTTTGTAACTTTATCAGCGTTTAGACTACAGCATCGTCAAATCATTCGCACCATAATTAAGCGGCGCACCTTGCACTAAGGCAGCTACGCGCAATCATAGCTGAACCCCCCTTTTCAGCGATTCCACCTTTTAACTCGCGGAACGCTCACTTTCGGGACCTGACGGCAGCGCGCAAGGCGGAGACGACGCGCAGCAGGGAGTGCTTGAGATCTGCTACGCCAGGCAGCGCGACATCAGGTGCAACGCTGTGGAAGCTATGCAAAAAGTCCGGTCAGCAAAACGTATAACTCCGCGCGTCTCAAGCTGGCCTCCGCGATGGGCTCCAGCTGCGCGCTGACGGAAATAATCGCGGAGGCCACAATACCGAAAACACAGAGACGCTCAGCGATCCTGAACAACCTATTTACAACCATATAAATAATGGGGTTTCTTTATTTCTCAGCACAAAGGATCTAAATGTGTTACTCAGTCTAAAACGAACAGAAAAAACACCCTACGGGTAGTAAAATCATTGAACTATTTCTTGGTGCGAGCGCATGTACTGCAAGAAGTCTCGCTAGCTTCCATAGCGTTGCACCTGATGTATGAAACGGAGTATAGCCGTTCGCATTTTATATTATTGCGATAGCAATTATATGGACACTCTCGGCTGCTTTTCGCCGTCGGCGTCGCCGTCATGTCCCGTATATATATATATTGTAATGAGACAAATAGACACAACGCCCGATCGCTGGGCTGGCTGTTCTATTCTGTTCTGAGCCAGAGACAAGCCCCAACCCCACAACCCAGTTCTCCCTCTTCGACTTCGGTCATCACACTCGGCCACACTGCTTCGGTGCGCATCATTAAAACAAACACAGGAAACGCGGCTTATCAATTCTTCCGAAGCTCTCTCTTCTTAAGACGAGACACGTGAACGGAAAAATTGTTTCTCTTGCGTTTGTCCACACTGGTTTCACATGCCGGATATCGTACACGCCACGTGTTCTCCCCCAGCCTTTCAGTGATGACGAAGGGTCCTTCGTACTTCACGTAAAGCTTTTTCCCACGCGACTGCGTGCATCGTTCCACCCACACTTCGTCCCCTACATTGTATTGTGGTGCTGGTCGGTGGCGGCGGTCATAGTACCGTTTCTGGGCCTTTTACGCGTTTGCAGTTTTCTGGCGTGCCTTAGCCCGGATGACGCGGCAGGTGGTCTGTCTTGAAGCGGTACGTCCGACTTTTAATGGGGTGCTCAAATTCTGAACGGCAGTCAGTTTCGGGATCTGCCCATAGACCACTTCATAGGGTGAAGTTCCAGTTGATGCCTGGAACGCCGTGTTAATTGCATACGCAGCTGCTTGCAAGTGATCGTCCCAGTCTGCTTGATTTGGTTTCTTGTTCTTACAGTATGGAATAAGTCGAGCCTGTAAAGTCTGGTTGTACCTCTCTGTCAAGCCATCCGCTTGGGGATGGTACGCTGAAGTGAAATGATGTTCGACACCAGCATTTCGGAGGTACGATTGGAGTTCCCGACTGCGGAAAGTAGTCGCTCTGTCTGAGATGATCTTCCTAGGTAGGCCGTGTTTCCACTCAAAGCGGTCCTGCAGAAATTTGATCACAAGGCCAGCTTCGAGAGAAGGCACCGCAGCGACTTCCACAATCTGAGACAAGTGGTCCACTGCGACTAGAATGTACCGGTTCCCTGCTGCTGTAGTTGGTAATGGACCAACGTGGTCAATCCCGATGGTGTCAAAAATAGTGTCAGGGGGCGGAATAGGTGTGAGCAGTCCAGGTTGGCATCCCGGGCGACGCTTATGCTTTTGGCACACCTCGCAGCTAGCGACATAGGATCGAACGCTTCTCTCCATTCTCGGCCACCAGAAACGTTCCTGGATCTTCCGAAGGGTAGCACGGCGGCCTACGTGTCCACCTTCCGGGGCATCATGGATGGCGTGCAGGATTTCGGAACGCATGGTGGATGGAATTACTAAGAGGTGGCGTTCTTCTTGGTCAGTGGTCCAATGGCGTCGATACAATGTTCTTCCACGAAGGACAAACTTTGAGTTACTGTGCGTGTCTTCGAGGGACGTTATTATTGCTGCCAAATCCGCATCGTACCGTTGAGAGTTTGAAACGTCCTGTTGCGAGAACCAAATCCAACCTTCTTTGGTTTCGGGTGAGCTTTCCTCGCATGGGTTTCATGACAGGGCATCAGCAAGCTGGTTTAGTGTCCCTGCTCGATGCTTCACGTCGTAGGTGTAGTCTTGCAGTCGGATTATCCAGCGAGCGAACTTGTGTTTAAGGTGTTGCTTGGCAAACATCCATGTAATCGCAGCATTGTCCGTCACCACCGTGAACTTGCGGCCAAACAAGTAGTGACGGAACTTCTCGTCTACGCTCCAGACAACAGCCAAGCACTCCAACTCGTTCGAGTGGTAATGACGTTGCGTATCTGATAACTTGCGGCTGGCGTAAGCTACGACATGCTCAACTCCGTCTGGGTCGCGCTGAACGAGGACTGCTCCTAGACCAACCTGGCTTGCGTCAGTGTGTACTTCAGTGTCCCACTGATCCTGGAAGTGACTCAAAACGGGACACTGCGTCATCCGTTGATTGAGGGTTTGAAAGGCGGCATCTTGTGAAGGGCCCCACGCAAAAGTCAACGCTTTCTTAAGCATATTTGTGAGTGGAGCTGCCGTCGTTGCGAAGTTAGGAACAAACTTGCGCAGGTACGACGCGAGGCCTAAAAATGCCTGCAGCTGTTTCAAACCCATTGGAGTAGGGAAGTTGGCTACCGCTGCTACTCGTTCGGGCAAAGGTTGAACACCGTCTGCAGAAATGGTGTGTCCCAAGTAAGAGATAGTGGGCGATAGAAATTGGCATTTTATTCGGTTCAATCGGAATCCAGCATCAAATAGCCTTTGCAGAACTTCATCCAAATTTCGAAGGTGTTCTTCCTCTGTTGTTCCCACGACCAATATGTCGTCCAGGTACACGACACAAGCGTGGTCTTTCAACGGGCCGAGGACAACATTCATGGCGCGCTGAAATGTACTCGGCGCTGTTCTCAGCCCAACAGGCATGCGGTTAAACTCATAGAGGCCAGAAGGTGTCCGGAACGCTGTTTTGCACTTGTCTTCTTCGGCAACGTTAATTTGCCAATATCCCGCACGAAGATCAAGTGATGAAAAGAATCTCGAGTGCCGTACGGTGTCTATGGCGTCGTCGATGCGAGGAAGTGGATATGAATCGGGGATGGTGTGCTTGTTTAACTCCCGATAATCGACGCAGAACCTGAGGCTCCCATTCTTCTTCCGGACAAGGACAACTGGTGCGGCCCAAGGGACTAGAAGATGGTCTAATTACGCCAGCGGCCAGCATTTCCTGCACTTGTTCGGCAATTACGGCCCGTTCGCGTTCGGCGTAACGTCTCAATGGTATAGAGATGGGTGCATGACCATCTGTGGGTATAAGATGTTCAAGTAATGTAGTACCCGGTAGCTGCGACGTGCTTTCCGCAAAAATCGGTCTTTGCCGTTCGAGTACCGAGGAAAGTGTTGTAGTTCCGGCAGGCTCACCTCCAGTGACTGCAGTCGAACCCGAGACCAGTGGACGGAGAAAAACTCCGCCACTCTCGATGACGAGCTGTACGTCACCAGACAGGAGATAGTCGGCTCCCAGGACCAAGTCGGCAGGCAACTGCTCGAAGACAGGAACAGCTGCAAGGAATTTGCTCCCGGCCTCGGTGTGGATCTGCATGTCTAGCGCACCGACAGGGAAGGCGCTGCCGCCGAGGCCGTGGAGGGGAGGCTCGGTCGAAGGCTGGAGGGTGGCGGGGGGCGTGTCGTCGAAGCAACGCTGTGCGCTGTGCTCCTGTATCCACTAGAGCCGTAAGCTCCCCGATGCCGTCGATGCGGACGCGAACTGTCGGGAACGGCCGCGTTTGGTATTGGATGCCTTGATGCGGAGCTTGTGGGCAGCTCTCGTATCCATGTCCACGGTGACTGCAACGACAGCAACCATGTCGCATGGTAGCGCGCTCCTGCGCAGGGAGAGCAAGGACGCGCCGTCTAGCAGTGTTCTGCAATTCTGCCGCCCTTCGGATGAAAGTCCGGATGTCATCCTGTGCTGTATGCATAGACAGTATGGCCGCGTGCGTCGAATCATATACGCCATCGACGACGTACTGTCTGGCTGCCGGAGAGGGCCAGGCTATGCCACAGGCTTGCAGGAGGCGTAATTTATCGTAGATGTAGGCCGAAATGTCTTCTGTTGAGGCTTGCCGGCGCGACCGCATCTCCATAAATCGAGTGTCGTAAGCACCTGGAAGCGGTGCAAATATGGACGTCAGGGCGGCGCTCCATGTAGACCATGAGGCGTACTTGTGTCCCTCAAAACGATGCCATGCTTGTGCAGCTCCTCTGAGACGCTCTTCCGCGACGGATTTCGTGGTGGACGCTGGCCAAAAATACCTCAGCGCAACAGAGTTGACGCTGCCAATCCAGGTGGCAGGGTCGCCCTTATAACCATGAAACTCCGGAATTGCAGTCTCAGGAAGTAGCGTGAGTGCAGCACACCCTATGCCAGAAGTTGAGCATCTTGCCAAACTGCTGAGCTGTTGTGCCAGCGTGGTAATGTCGGCGTCGCAGTACTGCCGTGGAGCCGCCGTGGAGGCTTGGACGCCGTCCTGGGACTCCGGGAGTACTTGTTGACTGCGAAGGGCCACGGACGTAGGCGGGTTAACGTATTCCGATGACTCGACGTTTTGCGACTGCGCCATTGTAATGAGACAAATAGACACAACGCCCGATCGCTGGGCTGGCTGTTCTAGTCTGTTCTGAGCCAGAGACAAGCCCCAACCCGACAACCCAGTTCTCCCTCTTCGACTTCGGTCATCACAATATATATATATATATATATATATATATATATATATATATATATATATATATATATATATATATATATATATATAGATATTTACAAGAGCCACAAAGAAAAATAATTCAGAAAAATGTTTCCGACGCGCGGCACCGAACGAGGGACCTCTCGCTCTGCAGCGCGCGGCGCTAACCACTGCGCCACGAAAGCGCATGTCCTTCAACGTTCAGACGGCGAGCTATTTATATACAGCGTGTTTTCAGCGTGTTTTCAGCATTACCAGCGAGATAGCGCGAAGGGCGGACTCAGCGGGGCTTTAGCTCGGCGCCCCGCTCGTCGCGACGCGCGCTCTCGGGCGCTCATCTCCAGCGCGTACTTTGCCCCGTGGGGGTAGACGCCCGTGCGCGCGCACGCTTATCTCGCGGTGGGGGAGAATAGTACGTCTTCGGCTTTCACCGGAACGATTGCGTTGTAGTTACCGAGAGCACGAAGGTCACTTTGCACGCTGCAGTCCCTCCGTTTGCGAAAAGAGCACGCTTTTAAAACACCGCGAAGTAACAACTGTGACACTTGTTAGTTCGCGCTCGTCTGTACCTGTGAATACGTTTCGTGCGTCGTTTTTCTTTGAGCAGCGCGTTAAGAGTCGAGCTGTGAACGTTGTTAGTTCGCTCTCGTCCTGTGCGTGTTGTATTCGTGCGTCATGTGTGTGTGTGAGCAGCGCGCTGCACGTCTCGACCTGCATTCTTGCCATTCATCGCTTGACATTCCAATTTGTTGCTATCGCATTCATTGCTTCGCCTTGTGGCGAAACTGTGACTTTTCAACATGAAATTGTTTTATGCCGGGGTCCACCAAGACTTCAGTGACGTATTTCCGTCACGGAAGTGACATCGAAAAAATACGCACGATCAGAAAGCGAAGAAGAAAAGATTCCATCAACGGGAGTCGAACCCACGACCTCTTGGCCTGCGAGAAGAGATGCCGGGCACGCTATCGACTGCGCCATGGTCACATGCTGTGTAGGCTTTACAAGCGCGCCTTCTATGTCTACCACTTTCCTCTCAAAGTGCTCTTGCCAAAGTGAAGCAATGCACCATGATCGTGAAATCCACGATTAGTTTCTTCAAAGCATCGTTTCTACGCGTCCGTCCGATTAGGCGCGTTTCGAATAGGAAAAGTGCAATTTTGTCGACGCTTTAACACACCTCCAGGTGTCGACCTTAGCCCAGGTGTTGGCTTCGCTCATAGTATCCATCCATATCAAAACCAGCCCTGCGACGCTCGCTTACTTCGCCTGGCCTAGGCACCATAGCCTGGCTGTTACTCCGCGTTCCACACTTAAGCTCGCCCCATGAAAACTCGCAGCCGGCCAACGGGAAGACACGACGCGTGTTGCGTTTCCCTCTAGTCGGAAAGCGGCGTTTAATACTCTAACATACCGCGAGTGAGCGACATTAGCCGAAGTTCGGCGTCTATTCAGTTGGCTGTCACACCGCTTTCTAATTCTGCTCTCACCGTTAACTACTACAGTGACCACAAGGGTTTGTTTAATAATTGATCATGGACTTTAGTCGCCAGAATGGAGATGTTCACTAAGCGTCAACCTGGGTGCATTCACGTCAAACGGTGCTATACGCCTAGTGCACGCCGACCGAAGCGCCAGTGGTGGCGAACTTGCTCGTTACTCTCGGGGCAGTGAGCAGACGTCCGCCGTAGGTTTGTACGTCGTTGTTCGTGTGTCCCCGCGTCGTTCACGTTTTCGGAGTGAAATAAGCAGTGTCCGACGCATGTGTGTGGTGGCCGGAGCTTCATGATATGTCAAAAAACAATTGCTGTGTGGTGGAGTGCTCAAACACCTACAAAATCTCGCTCGCAACGCGGTTTTATCATTCCCCGCGAGGCCTTGCTGACGTGTCTATCTAACGTGGTCGGCGCTTCTCCGCTTTTAAAAACATCGTGCGGATTCTTTCTGTAACACTAAAGCGCTAACGTACTCACACTACAGCTCTCTACAGTTTGAAACAGGTTAGCGAGAGGATTTCAAGTTGCTAAAACAGCAGCGGGTAGCGCAGATCGACGGACGTAGTGGGATGGCATCGGCGGTGCGGCGCTGGCTCTCAGCTTATGTACCCGTACGTTTGGCGATTTCCTTACCAGGGGATTCCATCTGCAATATTAATGCCACAACTGATTTTCTTGGTGGCACTTGTTCGGCGATGACACGTGTAATCAGCGGTCGCAAGATCGCTACATGTGCCGGCATCTCGCCGTGCGAGTTCGGAACATTTAAATATCAGTCCGCCCATACGATGTGTATTTATTAATAATACGTACAGAAACAACATTGCAACAAAGGTTGAATTTGAAGAACGAGAACTGAACGAGGCGTCGCATCAGTGAACAAAACAAACCGGCTACTTATCACGAGCTTTTGAAAGTAAAATTTAGCGCAACTTGGAAAACCCTCGAAACACTCACACACGCTTTCACTCAAGATACATACACCACACACAGCGCTCCCTACCAACTATTAATTGTGCGTGACTGACCTTCTTTCATACGCACAGGAAGATGCGCAAAAAAAAAAAGATCAACAATATTGCGCTTGTGCAAAGATTCACCAAGCAATACAAGAACCAGTCACCACCTAACAAAGTTACAAAAAAAGGAAGAGATAGCCTAAAGCCGCTAGGAGCACTAACACCTTGCCTCGAGAAAAGATATTTCCTTTTGATACAATATCACGGACGGCTCACTAACACAACGATCCCTGTATTTTTCAATAAAATAAGCTTCTAGTGACAGACGTTCCGATGATTTCACACGGTCGCCGAGTCACTTATGCAGAAGCTGAAACGTGGAACACAAAGGGATGGAGCTGCTTGGGATCCATCGGGTTCCAAGCCTCAAGTGATGCCGTACTTGCATAAGCTCTCCCACAACCTTAAGGAGGTGGCTGCAAGACATGGTGTGCCGCTGGTCTTTTCGGCGCCAGAAAAATCTGCAATTTGTGCCCGCGCATTTGCAATGGCAAGAGAAGCGGATGCCAGAAAAAAACATGAGAAGGCCTTCGTTAAGTGCTCCACGGGGGTTGTATACTCCATTCCAGTATCTCGCGGAAAAGTGTACGTCGGGCAAACCGAGAGATACTTAAATGACCGGCTTAGGGAGCATGCGCTAAAAGTTAAGATAATCGAGGATAAAAGTACGCGCACCTTGTGGCACATGCTGTCGCATGTGGATGTGAACCATGGTTTACAGATACGCAGGTTCTCGGAAATGAGCGTGAAATCATCAGCACGTCTGTTATTAGAAGCTTACTCTAAATTTTACTTTCAATATGACAAGTTACCAACTAGGCCAACAACAAGCTTTAATACCACGAGCGCTACTTCATAGCTGGGCTTTGTCACGCTGGTCTGCGGGACGCACCTGGCACGTCTATATACGCACTGGATTGTCCCAAATTCCTGTTCACTTCGTGCACGTGGACACTTTTGTAGAGGCCCGCGCCTTTCCTGCAGCTGTCACCGCAGAAGTAGCAGCCGCGTACTTCAGCCATTCCCTGCAGCAACGCTATGCAATGCGCCGTCGTCTGCTACGCTCCCCGAGTGTACTGTCGCCGGCGCCCGCTAGGTGGCTTTCAGTGGCGCCTCTAAAGGCGGCGCACTACGCGTATAGCTGTCAAACACCAATAGACATTGCGCGAGCTCTCCCATATCAATGTGCAGTAAACATTCAACTACTTTTGTAAGGACACGTTTCACTTTCGTGTTATACCGATTCCTATGACGGAGGGATCAACCATGTTCTTTTAGATGCGAAGCATCTTATGCTCGGGGCTATGTCCGTCCCTCCCGCGTCCCGCGTCCCGCGTCCGGCCACTCATGAAGTAGGGAAGCACCCAATATGCGAACCAGAACACTAGTAATATGAAGGCCGTCAACCCTAACACAGTCATCAGAGTCATGGCCGAGAGCAGAGAGAGGCTGCTTAGCAATGGCTAGGCAGGTGGTGTTTGTCGCCCAGGTTGACCCCATTAATTGAGTCATGGCCGAGAGCACTGAGAGGCTGCTTAGCAATGGCTAGGCAGGTGGTGTCTGTCGCCCAGGTTGACCACATTCCTTAATCTTACTTGCATGTGTTTGGAGGGGGGCTTAGTCCGTCCCCCCTTTCCCGCGTCCCACACCACCACAGCGCGTGCCCTCTCTCTCCTACGCTCACCCCCCTTTCTCTCCTCTAGGAATTGTCTACTCTACGGAGCGTCCCACACCCCCACAGCGCATGCGCGTCCCTCCCCCCCTCCTGTGCTCTCCAACGCTCACCCCCCTTCATCTACTCTTAGGAGCGGCGCCCACAGCGCATGCGCGTCCTCTCCCCCCTCTCTCCTCTAAGAATCCTCTACTCCACGGAGCGGCTCCCGCGTCCCACACCCCCCGCAGGGCATGCACGTCCTCTCCTCTTCTGCGGTCCCCCCCCCCCCCCCCCCCCCGTCCTTTCCTCTAGAAATCCTCTACGGAACGACAGGTGGTGTGACAGCTGCATACTCGGCTGGGGGGCGCCACGGTAGTTCCGCGGTATGAAAATGACGGAGCGCGCGCGCCTCATTCTCTCTCCTGCGCAGCGCCGCGATGAGCGCCCGGACCACTGCCGTGAAATGAGAGCGGCGACGTTCCTCCTGCTCAAGTATCTCCCCGCTGCTCCGCATCCACACATGGTTCCCTTTAGCGGGAGATGGGGAATTTTTTTCTGTACACCTAAGTATGCGCACAGACAAAAGGTATTTGAGAACGATCACCAATTAAAAGCAAGCTCGGGCAATGCGGTTTCGCAGTAGGGGATTGATCCCAAGCCCACAAACTAGTCGGACCGGCACAGAAGTTTTCTTTTCTTTTGAAGGTGTGGGGAAACCTGGTGACCCAGGGGGATAAGTAACCGTCTATTCGTTGAAATGAGAAGGCGTTTGCACTAAGTGATTCATTACGCCGGTAGCAGTTCTTCGAGGGTATCGTGCACTATTAGCGATGAAAGACGTTGCGCGCAAGTAAGGTGCCCGCATCGCGACCCTGGTGGCGCACGGGTGAGCTTCTCCACCCATTCGCGTCATCCTAACGTTAGCCGGTACAAGGGAAGATCGTGACTGAATGGGCTTACAATGCACGCCTCTACGAGGCGAAGCAAGTACCACATTCCAAGTACCCACAACCGAGCACCGTGCATGGTTCATGCGTCGGAGCGTAGCGATGATCTCCGTCTCACATCTCAGGAGGGAGATGGTGTGCCCTGCTCTGCCTTAGGCCTGGAGTTCAGGTATGAGCATGCACGCTCGCCCTACCTGCGGAATCAGTGCACCATCGACGAGCACTGTGGTGGGAAGCCGGGGACACATACAACGTAATCTAAAGAGTAATAGTCTAGACTTATGCAGTGAACAGGACACACGGCATCTTTGTGTGGCCCCTGTGTTGGAGATGCCATGGTATCTCTGTGTGAGACTACCTCTAAATGCTTCTTGAAGGAAAGCTTGAATATTCCGCAACTGGTGTTCGTCGATGCCGTGGGATTGAAACAAAACATCCAATCAAAACAAATGCCGATTATTATAGAGCTACTAAGTTATGAGGAAAAACAAACGAATTGAAAGATTTCGTGCGAACCAAAAAAATCTGATGCGTATGCGGCAGAAGAGCATTCAGAAAAAACTTCCCCATCTCCCGCTAAAGGGAATCATGAGTGGATGCGAAGCAGCGGGGAGATGGCTGGCTTGAGCGGGAGAAACGTCGCCGCTTCCGTTTCGCGGCAGCAGCCCGGGCGCTCATCGCGGCGCTGCACAGGAGAGAGAATGAGGCGCGCGCGCTCAATCAATTTCATACCGCGGAACTACCGTGGCGCCCCCCAGCGGAGTATGCAGCTGTCGCACCGCTCCGTAGAGTATACGCGATGCGAAGCGTTTATAGGGGCGCCACTGAAAGCCGCGTAGCGGCGGCCGTCGGAAACGCGCGCGGGTCGCGTAGCAGACGCCTCCTTTCACTGCAAGCATGACGGAAGTGCGCGCGTGGGATTTGCCACTTTTGCGCGTCCCAAACCATTACTTTTGCGGTGATAGTGTGCGCAAAGGAGCCGCAGTTTATAATAGTGAACCAACGCGTGAACCAACGTTTTTTCTCGACACAGTAGCTTCGTTTACGTGTCATGTGTTTATATAGTAGATTTTGAGAGAGCGCTGTCGCACCGGCGCATGGATTTCACGGGTGCGGCCACGCGAAGGGTCAGCGTTGGTAAAACTTTGAAACCAGCACGATAAACTTGTGAAAAAATATCTCGGCAGCTTGCGCTAGTGACGGGAGACTGAGTCACTGCGGAGCTGGTGGTCACCTAGCTTGTTATACCAGCTTGGTAACGAATTTGCTAGGTTTTTTGCAAGCTATTACCAAGTGTTGAAAAAATGGCGTTAGGTTCTACGTGATAATACGTGGTTTTGGCGGGAACATGGCACGTGAGTAGATACGCTAATTACGTGATTCTTGCGAGAACGTTTCACGTGATTAGTTACGTGACTTTCACGTGATTAGTTACGAACCAACATATACTCACCAATTACATGCTAAATAAAACGTAGCAACCAGTAGCTAGCACCACCAGCAAGAATAAAGAAAAGAAAACACGTCAGTTTCATAATCGGCTCCACTCAGGCGTGCGCAGGGTTCCCCATCAATGGGGGGGGGGCAAAGGATCATCGCAGCGCCCCAGGCCCCACCAAGTCAATGCATGGGGCAGATTTTGCGCCCCCCCCCTCTTAGGCGAATAGGAAAGCCCCCCCCCCCCCCCTTCCCGTGCGCACGCCTATGTCCCCACTCATAACACAGCTTCTGTAAAGCGAATGAGCATTAGTGGGGTACATCAAGGGTTTCCTATTAGCATGAAGTCATGTTACGAGGCATTCAAAAGGAGGTTGAATCGGTTGAATGTCCTGTCAAACGCCTTCAATGCGCACAGGTGTCATGTTTTACAGCCAATATGCATATAGTTGAGGTGAGCGCACAGCGAACATTCTGCACTGGTGATCACATTCCAGTGCCATCAATAGGTAGAATGCAGCCGATTTCGGGCATACGTGTGATTTCAGGGCGCTTGTGTAAAGGAGCCGTCACCTGCCCCACATTCTCTGGCATTGCGCTTCGCGCCATTCGTTTTTCAAGAGAGCCTAGGCATCGCGTCTTATCAGTAATAACAACCTCATGTGTATTGTAGCGTCTACAATGCAGGCGAGGCGACCAAGTGTAAACGTAGCAGCGTTCGCTGAAGATGTAGCGACATAAATGGAGAAATAAAAACACGGTAACCGTTCTAACACTGCCGTAAAAAAATCGCGATTGCGTACCTTTTTCGGACAGCCGCAATCAACCACCGCCGTCGCTATCGCTCATGAAATAGCACCGGAAACCTGTAGAAGTGCGTTCCTGGCGATTTTTTGTATGCGTTTGAGCAGCCGACAACGCAGCAGTTATTTTTCGGCATCGCTGAAGCCCGACAGAGTCGTTAAATCACGATAAAAACACATCCATCCGTGCACTCGCGTACACACTCGTGGGAAGACTGCTCGCCCGGACCCGCGAGCGCTTCCGAGCCGTGGCGGCAGATGGCGTCGTCGGCGCTTTGCGCGTCGCCTATAGGATTCCTAAAGGAGAGGACGGGGGGGGGGGGCGTAGGAGAGGAGAGAGAGGGAGAGGGGACGCGCATGCGCTGTGGGACGCGGGCGCCACTCCGTAGAGCAGAGCATTCCTATAGGAGAGAAAGGGGGGGAGCGTAGAAGAGTAGAGGGAGGGGACGGGCATGCGCTGTGGGACGCCGGACGGATAAAGCCCCCCGCAAGCACATGCAAGCAAGATCAAGGAATGAAGTCAACGGTACGCGGGCGCCGCTCCGTGGAGTAGGAGGATTCCTAGAGGAGAGAAAGGGCGGGAGCGTAGGAGAGGAGAGAGGGGCTGTGGGACGCGCGACGCGAGAAGGAGGGACGGACAAAGCCCCCCACAAGCACATGCAAGCAAGATCAAGGAATGGAATCAACATGGGCTACAGACACCACCGGTAGTGCGCGTTATTCTTTCTTGCACCCACCACCTGCCTAGCTATTGCTAAGCAGCCACTCTGTGCTCTCGGACATGACTCTTGTGACTGTAATGGTGGTTGCCGGTCTTATTGTACTACAGTGTTCTGGTTCGCATAGTGGCTGCTTCCCTACTTCATGAAGGTGACCGGACGCGGGACGCCGGACGCGGGACGCGGGACGGACGCGGGAGGGACGGACATAGCATAAGATGCTTCGCATCTAAAAAAAAACTTCTCCATCTCCCGCTAAAGGGAGCCATGTGTGGATGCGAAGCAGCGGGGAGATAATTAGCTTGAGTGGGAGGAACGTCGCCGCTCTCGTTTCACGGCGGCGGTCCGGGCGCTCATCGCGGCGCTGCACAGGAGAGAGAATGACGCGCGCGCGCTCCATCATTTTCATACCGCGGAACTACCGTGGAGCCCCCCAGCGGAGTATGCAGCTGTCGTGCGCGCCGCTACGTAGAGGATTCCTAGAGGAGAGAACGGGGGGGGGGGGACCGTAGGAGAGGAGAGAGAGGGGACATTCATGCGCTGTGGGGATGTGGGAAGCGGGCGCCGCTCCGTAGAGTAGAGAAACGGGGTGAGCGCAGGAGAGAATAGGGGGAGGGGACGCGCATGCGCTATGGGGGGGTGTGGGACGCGGGCGCCGCTCCGTAGAGTAGAGGATTCCTAGAGGAGAGAAAGGAGGTGAGCGTAGGAGAGGAGAGAGAGAGGGGGGAGGGGACGCGCATGCGCTGTGGTGGTGTGGGACGCGGGACGGACTAAGCCCCCTCCAAACACATGCAAGCAAGATCAAGGAATGGGGTCAACCTGGGCGACAGACACCACCTGCCTAGCCATTGCAAAGCAGCCCCTCTGTGCTCTCGGCCATGACTCTGATGACTGTGGTAGTGGTTGACGGCCTTCATATTATTACAGTGTTCTCGTTCGCATAATGGGTGCTTCCCCACTTCATGAATGTGGCCGGACGCGGGACGCCGGACGCGGGAGGTACGGACATAGCCCCAAACATAAGATGCTTCGCATCTAAAATTACACTATATCCCGCTAAAGGGAACCATGTGTAGATGTGAAGCAGCGGGCGCTAACGCTTACATTGGCGGTGGCTTACAGTGAACGGTTGTGCCGCGCGAGCAGTCGGTTTTTTCAGCCAAGAAACTCGCTAGCAGACGCTGCCTGCGTCGGCGTTGCGAGGCGAGAGAGGGGGGGGGAGCGTAGGAGAGGAGAGGAGGGGGGGACGCGCATGCGCAGTGGGTGTGTGGACGCCGCGTGGAGGGATGCCTAGAGGAGAGAGGGAGCGTAGGAGAGGAGGTGTGTGGAGAGGGTTGCGCATGCGCAGTAAGGGTGGTCAGGGCGCACATCACCACCACCACCATCGGATTGAACTCGGCCTTAAGCTGCTTCGCATCTAAAAGTACGGAATATAAAATCATTCACATTAAGACATCCGTCAAGTAGACATGGTCTGCTTGGTATGGTGCTGCGAGCGGATAGATTGTAATTTCTTGGAATGTTAGAAAATTACTAACCCATCGCTAACTGCAGAAGGGCCTGTTGGTACTGCATACGTAAGCGAGAAACACCGAGAAAAGCGGGAGAATTGAAGGAGAGTACATCGAGGAATTCCTCACAAGTATAACTTTTGTTATCGTTGGAAAACGAACATATAGGAATTAAGAAGTGATGTCAAAGAAGCAGCGTTGTATATAGCTTTACCAACGACGTGCCTCTACTAAGAGAGCAATACAGGGACAATTAGCATCCTATAAAGGCGCTCTTCTGCCCCCCAAGTCACGGGGGCAGTACTGACGCAATGTTGATTTCTGCTGTGATTTACGCGAATCAATACGAATTCGTTACAAAGGATTCATGAAATCAAAATAATGATCGTGCGCATAAACAACACCAAACATATACAAGAGCAACGTAGCACACTTCTACGTCCTAAAATATTCCGTCACTTTTCACTTAGGGAGCTCAAGCAAGGGAATTTACACGAAAGTGCATGCCGTGGTCAGGAGAATTAAAAAAAAAGTGAGCCACCGACTTCATCTGGGGGGGGGGGGGGGCCTCTGGCTCCCCTACATATCAGTTCCTCAGGACTCAAGTAAAGTTCTTGTCATGTCATGTCATGCTGCAGAATTATGAAATCGGGAAAAACCGGCAAAATGACAACTCCATACGCGCACAACAACCAGGGATGACATGAATTGTAATTGTAACTTTTGTTTCATAAGGAATGTGAACGAAAAATCAAATCACCTCCATTTTTGCGCGTCACTCTTCCCATGATCATGCAGGTACGTCAAGCGGGAAATAGAGGCAATGTTCCACTTATATCTCGATCTCTCCTTGGCCCATCTGCAACGAAAAACACTGTAAGCACGAGGTAGTTGCAAAAAGAATGTCATATGTTTTTTTCGATGTTCATGCTGGCGCAGAACTTGAAAAGTACATGCAGATAGGAGCGGTGTTAGCTCGATTCAAGGAACAGTCCGCTGTCTCAGATCGCCCGTGCGGTGATGGTAGGCCGTGGCTATATGTGATAGAAGCACTTCCTCGGGCGTGATGCGAAGAAAAATGGCGGGGTCGCTGCAAGAAGCTGCGAATAGCGTGATACTCCCGCAATAGTAGATTTAGCTAGACAGCTAACTCAAGCACTGCACGACATCTATGCCGGCGACATGCATGCGTCCTTCTTTGCGCGTGAACCACATGGCATACAAACCTCGAAGCTGATTAGAAAGCCAGCTAGCAATGCTTCGCCCCTGGAACCTGTCTTGCGTAACAGCGGATTTCTGTTGAAGTGGCTTGCTGGCCGCTCGATAACTGAGAGCTGGACACACGCCTACAAACAACTGTCTGGCGTTCCAGATGCATCGACCGCCTCGGCGCATGCCTGTGGAACAGCTTTGTGTGCGAGGCGACATGCGTGATGGCATGCCTTCTGGACGAGTGGGACTGTGTTGACTTGAGCCGATTTCATTTTAATTATATTGACATGCAATGAAAGCCCTCATGACATTTCTAACGGGTGTGTTATATGACCACCCGTCCGAAGAACAAAAATAAAAATCGAAGAAATGAACTAAATTTCGTGTAGTGGAAGAAAAGGTGCCTTATCGTAGTTCTGAAAGACTTTCCGGGCTCTGTAACACCAACGGGGACGGGAAAATCATTTCAGTCTTTGAGAACCTTTTACATGAACGGAAATTGAGGTGACATATTGGAGGGGCCTTGCCATCCGCCATACAGTAGGGGCCTTGCCATCCGCCATGATATCTTTCTGGTTAAGTGCTGCGTGGTTAAGCTTGAACATGTACTTCACCGTACTTCACCTTATTGATATTAACAGCGAAGCTATTTAGAGTCTAGCCTTGTCAGTAAAGGGTGTCTAGTCGTCACGCGGAGCCACGTGACCGCGAAGATTCCCCGCTGGGTCACGTGGTCTTACGATGTGGCGAGAGTGAATGTCAATAGAAAAAGGAAAGGGCTGTTCGTCGCTGAGAGTTGCGAGACAGAGCCTCGCTGTGAGGGGAAAAGGTGAGAAGCGTTGTTATGCGCTCGCTCGGATGGGCAGAGGGTGTAGAGGATTGGCCACATCGAAGGTGAACAGGTCATCAGTGTTCGAGACCTCATAGAAAGCCATGTTTAATTCATAATTCGTATAACCTCTATTGTGTTTATATGCGCCATGATTAGACGTCAAATAAAGGACATTTCCCTCGACAAGTAGAATGAACCTACCAGTTTTTGCCGGCTTACTTAACAATGATGTGTTTACCTTACATGTAGTCGATACCGTACATGCAACGACGCCTTTCCTAACATTTCTGGCACTCCGGGACATCTCGCGACACCCAGCAGCAGGCGCGCTTGTAGTCCTGTGTCTGAAAAAAGTCACAGTTTAGCCGCAAGGGTGAAGCAATGAATGCGATAGCAACAAATTGGCATTTCAAGCGAAGAACGGCAAGCAGATGGAAACTTGGAGCGCACTGCTCAAGCGCGAAGGACGCACGAAACATACGCACAGGTATACATAGGATGAGCGCGAACTAACAAGTGTCACAGTTGTTACTTCCCTGTGTTGGAACAGCTCGCTTCTTTCGGAAACGGGGCCTCTGCAGCGAAGTGACCTTCGTGCGCTCTGTAACCTAAACAGTGGTGGTGGAAAATATTTATTAAGCTATATACAGCGAGAGGTGTGGATGGGGCGAGCCGGATGGGCCCGCCCTTCATAAACACTAGGAGGGATCCCTGGTCCGGTATCCTTGTAGCTGCCGCGGCGGCCCGGGCTCTAGCCACCAATGCCTGTTGGGCTTGGAGGTCGGAGCAGCCGAGCAGGACACCCTCCCAGTCCTCCCGGGTGGGGTGGGGGGTGGGGTGGGTAGGTAGGATTGGAGAGGCATGCCCACATCATGTGATAGGTGTCACAAGACTCCTCCGCACAGTGTGGGCACGCGCCCGAGAAGGCCGTATTGAAATGTTTTAATACTGCCGGGCACAGCAAAGTATTGGTGAAAAGGCGGAGAAGCCAGCGCTCCTCCGCCCTGGTGAGGCCTTTGCAAATGGGGGGGGATAGAGGCCATGGACAGATTGATAAAGAGAGGTGATCTCTCTAAAGGTGGTGGCCGGATTGAAATCGGTTTCCGGATCTGGCTGCGGATGAGGCGATGCCCGGTGAGTAAGCGCGGGCGGCAACGTCGGCTGTCTCGTTTCCTTCAAGACCCGCATGAGCCGGAGCCCACACTATCGTACGATGAGTTGGATACCCTGTATACTCGCTAGCGTGGAGGATTTTGAAGGCGCGGCATGGAATATACCCGTGCTACAGTTCAAGGCCTTGAACTGTAGTGTTTCGGTGGATGACGGCCGCCGTGTACCAACCCCCATGGTGCGGGCCGGCAGCATTCACATAGAAGACACCTGGCTTATCACCATATAGTTGAGAGATAGCCTCTGCCCGCGCAAGACGGCGACCATCATGGGTGCCTCTAGTCATGTTGTGCGGAAGGGGTCGCACGTGGAGAGCGAAGCGCCAAGCTTCGGGAATGCGGACCGGTTGCTCCGCCTGTGTAACGGGGGATACATACAAGCGGGTCAGAAGGCGGCTCCCCGAAGTGTTTTGCTCAGGCGCAAGTATTGATTGTTAAGATGAGCCTCTCGTAACTCCCCAAACGTGTTGGTCATCCCCAAACCGAGGAGACGCTGGTTGGACGTCGTTACGGGGAGATCGAGTGCTCTCTTGTAAACCTTGCGGAGAACTACATCCAAGGCATTCTCATCGCATTTGCGTAGGTGGAGGTAGAGAGCCCAATATAAAATTCGGCTGGTGACGGACGCATTAGCCAGCCGCCGGGCGTCTTTGTATCGTAGTCCCCCCCTTTTTATTGGATACCCGACGAACCATCCGGCCCACCTGGTCACCCACCTTACCGATCTTGTGTAGGGTAGTGTCAATTTTGCGCCTTTATGAATGAAAGGCCCCAACACGCGGATTTCCTCGCGTTCGGGTATCGGTCCGCTAAGTAGGGTGAGGGCAATTTTGGTTGTGCACTTCGAGTTGGGGCGAAGGCACACGAATTCCTATTTGCTCGGGGAACATTCAAAACCACGGCGGCGCGCGTATTCATCCACAATAGCTGCCGCTTGTTGCAGGTTGGTCTTGATCTCTCCAACCGATCCTTGTGTTGCCCAGATGGTGATGTCGTCCGCATACAGCGCATGCTGCACACCGGCGACCTCAGTCAACTCGGTAGGGAGCTTCATCATAGCCAGATTAAATAATAATGGGGACAAAACCACTTCCTGTGGGGTCCCTCGTGTGCCTACCTGATATGACCCATGTTCTGTGTCTTGTAGCCGGATGTAGGATTGCCGATTTGTGAGGAATTGTGTGACATAACGGAAAGTATTACGCCCACAACCCGTTTGTGACAAGTGGGATAGGATGATCTCGTGGGCCACATTGTCGAAGGTACCCCGCAGGTCAATGTGCGAGAACCACTTTATCATTGCTGGGATGCTCGACAGGGTCCAGGATCTTCTTGTGAAGTTGCAGCAGGACTTCTTGAGCGGACCGGTGTGGGCGCAAACCGTACATGGTGTCTGCAAAAATGTTTTGCTGTTCCAAAAATACTGACAATCTGTCGCGGACCATTGTCTCCATCAGCTTCCCCACACACGAAATGAGGGAGATGAGCCGGAGGTTGTCTGTGTTGATGGCTTTACCCGGTTTTGGAATGAAAGTTACTACTGCCGTTTTCCAATCTATGGGGAGGGGTGTGCCTCCAAGCCAGATAATGTTGAAGTAATCGAGAAGCATGTCGCATGCGGGATCGGGGAGGTTGGCAATAAGCTTAACCGTCACCTTGTCCCGGCCTGGTGCTGTACCTCGCTTCATTTTAGCCAGGGCCGCTTTTAGGTCATGGAGCTGGAACGGTTGATCCCACTCGGCGTTTTCGGATCCTGCATACGAGTACGCCTGACCACGGGGATCCTGGTGCATGCTCAAATAATTGTCGCGGAGTGCTTCGGCCAGTTTGCACGTGTCTCCATTAAAGTTATATATAGCCCTTTGAAGGTGTTTTTGTGTCTCTGTACGGGTTTGTGCCGGATCAATAAGGGCGCGGAAGAGGCGCCACGTAGTGCGACTCGACAGCTGCCTGGTTACATCGGTCTACCCAATTGGAGTCGCTGAGTTGGTCCGCGTACTCAGCCGCCTGTAAGGTGATCTCCGCGATGCGAATTTTGAGTTGCCGGTTGTGTTTTTGACGACGCCAGCGGCGGACTAGGCTGTGTCATGCCTCCCAGAGATGGAGCAGGTGGTTATCTACCACCGGATTCGCCTCTGAGAGTTTAACATTTTGCTCCGCTGATTTCAAGTGTGATACCAAATGCTGGGACCACGCAAAGTATCCTTGGTCGACTATCGACTGGGGGTTTATGTAGTTGGCCCTGAACTTGGTCCAGTCGGGTAGTTTTGCATGGGAATGGGGTTCTGTGAGTGGCTTGGTACGTATCGTGGTGACAATTACGCAGTGGTCGCTACCGAGAGATTCCTCGGTGTTGCTCCAATCTGCATGCCGAATATTTTTCGTAAAGGTTAGGTCCTGACACGTATCACGGGTAACGGAGTTACCTATACGAGTGGGTTGCGCGGGATCTCTGTGAAATGTGAAGCCCAATGCGGACACAAGCTCCGCCAAGTTGCGTCCACGTTTCTCTTCACGTGTGCATCGCCATAAGGTGCTGGGAGCATTAAAGTCTCCGACGATAATGAGGGGATCCTGCTTCGCGATCTTCAAGGCCCGACTGAAGATTTCTGCAAAGGTAACATTCGGTAGCTTTGGGGGGACAGTAAATGTTAAGTATGTGTAATAGGGGGGTCCTATGATTAAGCAGCGTGGAGAGTTGGGCGAGTTGGTACGAGTTCATTCTGGTCGAACTGCGCAGTGGGACGAGACACGAAGAGAAGGCGAGACAGACAAGACGTCCCTAGGGGGACGTGTCATATGTGCTGCGACTGTTAAAAAGGCTGGTTTCATCGTTCAATAAACCCAGTTGTTAGTCTGCGCTTGTCTGTCTCGCCTTCTCTTCGTGTCTCGTCCCACTGCGCAGTTCGACCAGAATAGGGGGGTCCTGTGTGCGTAGCGGAAGGATAGTCACCATTACATAGGAGAAATTTGCGCTAAGATCCAGGTCAGCCTGTGAGGCTGTGTAATCTTTATGTACGCAGAGGCAGCTCTGCGCATCCCGCTGGTACACTGAGTAGTTGGTGAGAGAGAGAGAGAGAATGAATATAGGAAAGGTAGGGAGGTTAACTAGACTACGTCCAGTTTGCTACCCTACACGTGGGGAGAGAGGAATAAGGGAGTAAAAGGGAAAGAGAGAGAGAAAGAGAGAAGTAGATGCACATTGCACACGACACACACAGTGCAGGGTTGCACAAGCGGTCGCTCAGCGATGTTGCCTTCAAGAATTGCAGAAGGGCTCGTGTGGCTTTCTGGGCTGATGTACTTGTAGACCATGCACCCAAGATCTTTTCCAGAGTAAAGGGACGATCATCCAGTCTTCTCAAGGCACACTGGAGAGTCCGGCGGTCTTGTTCAAAGTCGGGACAGTGGCACAAGAGGTGGTCAAGTGTTTCTTCACAGTTGCAGCTATCACACTTGGATGAGTCAGTCATACCTATGCGATGGCTGAATGAGTTTGTAAATGCTACGCCGACCCACAACCGACATAGCATTGTAGCGTCACGTCGCGAAGTCTTTGATGGTAGGAGTAATTGGAGTAGCGATTCGAGATTTTGTGGGCGACGAGCGGAGTTCAGTGGAGAATTACAATGCGTAAGCGTGGCATTATGCGCGATGTGACGAAGTTCTCTTGCAGCGTCGACTCTTGACAGGGGTATGAGCAGTGAGGACGCTCCTTCGTGGGCACATCGGGCAGCGTTGTCGGCGAGGTGGTTACCACTGATCCCACAGTGACCCGGCAGCCATTGAAAGACTATGTCGTGTCCTTGAGTAGTGGCGCGGTGACTAATTTGATTGATTTGGGACACCAAATGATGGTAGTTTCCACGTCGTAGACTTCGCACACATTGAAGGGCCGCCTTGTAGTCGCAGAATATGGCCCACTTCCCGCGGGATTCTTGCATAATAAATTTCATTGCGGCTAGAAGGGCGGCAAGCTCGGAGCCCGTAGATGTCGTGACGTGTGAAGTCTTGAACTTGACGGTGATGGATCGAGATGGAACACAAAGGCGCCCGTCGAACTTCCCGAGACCGAACCGTCTGTGTAAATATGAATTCGGTTAGCATACGATATATGCAAAAGGTCCAATGAGATCTGCTTGAGGGCTGCAGATGACAGGCTAGCCTTTTTGTATATCCCCGGCACCTCAAGGTGTACAGGGGGGTCTTTGCAGGCACCATTCTGGGCATAGCGGTATGGTTGCGGGCGAGAACCTCCAGGAGATGGAATGCTGGTTAGCCGCAACAACTTTAGAAAACTCTGCCTTCGGTCTTTCTAGTGGCAGGCTAGCAAGGTGATGGTTAGGCACTCTGGATATATGGCGAATATGCGCCCGGAGGGTGTCGACAGTTACATATGTCGTAATCGGGTGGTCTTTGGCGATAACAATTGTTGCGACCGTGTTAGAACATCTAGGTAACCCCAAGCATGTGCCAAGTAGTTGGTGAGAGTGGCCCCGTTTCCTGGCTCCTGAAGGGCCACCATAGCAGGTAACTCGAGCGCGCACGGGAGGCTGTGAAGCCATTGCCAGCAACGTCTTCCGTGAAAAGATAAAACGTTCGCAGCGAGTTTTACATGTGCAAAAGCTTAATTTTGCATTTCGCGTCGGGATTGGCACTGGTTTAAGGAATGTATTAAGTTCTAATTAATTTTTTGGTGACTTATCTGTAAGCCGCTTATTATTCCAATTAAAAATAAAAGATCGTACGCTATCTAACGTGCGACTCATTTATAAGAGAAAAGTTTGATGGCCCAACAATGTGACAATTATTAAGGTAAATGTTATTCAATCTTTATTCATTATTTACGCACACACATTACACACTGCCCAGAATATGCACAGAAACTGTTCCTATTCATTCGCTAAACTTCTGCAGTTTTCTCTGCAGAGTTCGCGCTTTTGTACTGCAGTGTCGGTTCTTGGATTGGTGTGCTTGGTAGTCGTCCTTAGGTATTCCGGCTTGAAATCGAGCTCACACACCTTAAAACCATTTAAGAAGGTGATTTATCAGAAGCTTTCTGCTCCACATGCGCCTTATTGACTAAGGTACAAAACAGGGAGATCTTTGAGGTGTCTACAGGCATCAAAATGCGGCTGTACCAGCAGTACATATTTCAAGAAAATAAATTAGGCGAAGGGGCAGGCGACACTGGGGCCTAACTATAATACCGCAAAAAAAAAAAAAAAAAAAAAAAAAAAAAAAAAAAAAAAAAAAAAAGGTCGGAGCAGCGGTACGAAATACTCCTCCCTCCTTCCCTTTTCTCAACGAAGTAATCGGAGGCCTTACAGTAAGCCCGTGGTGCCACGCGCAACTAGCGCAATGTTTACCGACTCTGAAGGAAAAACGCCTGTTCTGATAATATATTGCCATGCTTGTTTATTGATTCGTTTTGATGTGTTCGGAATGCGAGCAGTAGAACATAAAACGCATCTGTCGCTCCGCTTGTGAAATCGGTTGAGCGGAACGTGAAGATGCGCCTACTTCGTTTCACCGTCGTTTTTCAGCCGAGCAGACCGCGTATCGGCAAACGCGCTCGTCAAAAACGCGAAATATATGCAGTTCCTATCACTGTCTCGGTACCCTAAGTTATTGCGGGGCTGAGCATCAGCGACACTATATAAGCTAAAAGTGTCTAATGTGAAGGCTTACGCTAACAAGTCAGAAGCGCACACGACATCATTTTACAGAAAGAAGCAAAGATGTTAGAGGTGGCGCATTTAAAAAAAATCAAAGGCGTACCTTCGAATCACGGAAAGAACGCATATCGATGTCATCTCGACGAACGGCAAGCTCTCATTTCGCTTTCTGGTCGTCCTTGGGGAATGAAAACATTTGGACCTCCGGTACAAAACGGCGACAGTTGGGCCCACAGCAGTGCCCCATTGGGAGAGCTTGCTGGTGTACACTACGCGAACATTCGGTGAACGAAACACATCATATCACCACGCAGCACTTCACTGACGCAGAAGAACACGGTCTTCTTCATGCAGTCGCCAAAACAAACACCAGCACACCACGACAGGCTTCGTCCGGCTTAGCAATCCTGCTCTCTCGAACGGCGGGAGCATGCATGCGCACGTCTACTCGGCGGCAGACAAGGGTCAAAACTGAGTGACGTCAGAGGCCATGCCCGGAGTGGTGAGCAGGCCTGAATTATTTTTCTAGGTGGCATTGGCCACGGCGTAGTTGCGTGCCTGCAGGGCTCCGAGTGCGGATAGACGCGCGCGGTTATCAGATGTCGCCGCAAACAGTCGCGTATACGCAGCGCGTTTCGACGCACTTGCGCCGTCTGCGCGTGCGCGGCCTCCGGAGAGCGCACCGCGCGCGCTCGGGCAGCGTGCGCAGAGCGTACGTGTGGTTCGGCCTTTTAAAACTTCACGCGCTGCGCCACGCCATCTGGCAGAACAAAAGAGTGTTCCACACTCGCTGTCATGGCTACGATCGGCGCTGACCAACACTCCCAGCTGTGCACGCACAGAAATATTCGATAAGTGGACGAAGGGACGACCGCCGCCGTAGCTCGATGGGTAAGGGCATCGGGCGCGTAATCCGAAGGTTGCAGGTTCGGTCCCTCCCGGCGGCAAGCTGTCTTGTCGTCCACTTTACTTTCTTCCCATCTATATCACAATTACTACATTACATTCCAAACAGCACAATTAACGTCGCCTATACTTTCCTTGGCTTCATTGTGTTCGGGCTGTAGTTATGGTTGTGTCAGAATTGTGATTGTGTTAGTCAGACGTCCGTTATCTCGTTTGCCGCGGAACATGCGTTTTTTTCGGTCTTACTGTGTTGTGTTATCTTCGCCTAGCGCCCCCTGTAGCCTGCCGGATGTCACTTTCGCGCCTGGGCGTTTTGAGCAGTGCATATAGTCTGTATGTCATCAGTTCTCCATTAACCCTCTCTTGCATGAATTATGAGAAAATCAACTGAAAAATTATTTCATCATTTTTTATCATTAACTACACGAAGAATAACATGTACAAAAATTTTCAGATTTATTGTGACTGTATTAATGAAGAGAAAGGTTTGTGCCAAATATGGCACACTATGCTAGTGGGCGAGCAAAACTGCGGCCATGGCTGAAAAACCAAATCTCACTAATTTTGGTCTTTTAGCTTGATTTGTGGAATAAAGCAAAGCAATTGCTTCCTGTGTTCAGGCATAATTGAACATTTTGGTTAGTGCATCTGACTGCCGACATCTACGTGCAAGATGGCCGCTTACACGTTTGGCTCTTCGCATGGTGCCGCCTTGCTGTGCTTTCCTGCCCAAATTTCCAACCGCTGACTTGTGGTTGGGAGCGTCAGTTGCCCACAGATCGTAAAAGCTAAATATCGCCGTGCACTGGTTAGACTTCACATAATTTTTTCGTGCACCCACGCCAATAATGTAACAAAAAATTGCCAGGTACTGCCGCTGACACTCGATATTTTCGTGCAGCATCTCACAACCTACCACCACAACTGAAATCTGGCAAAAACGAGCTGTGCTGCATGATCTCAGAGGATTTCTTTTTGTTTGTATTTGCACTGTGCAACAAAACATAGATGGCATCATATTGCACATTTCATCACTCACATGCACACTGTGCCAAATACGGCGCATACCGATTTCCGACTATATACCGTAGTGGGAAACGGAATTGAGAAGAGCCTTAATGAGCATGAATTTTCAAAGCCACGAGATATGCCAAAATAATTTTTTCTTGCTTCTGCAACGAGAAAATGGTTGCAAGAAAAATATAGCAGTCACTGTTGTTCATGATCCGAGCTTGCACGTGCACCGTGAAATATATTTCATGTCTACATTTCATACTGCTCTAGGGATGGCAGCGCTTTTTTTATAGTTAGTGCACGTAACTATAAGGATTACTCTGACTGTGTCACATTCTCCGCTGGTCCTCTCTTGCCCGCTATAAAAAATGTTAATCGGTATGTGCCAAATATGGCACGCCATGCAATAGAGGGTATTAAAGTTGTCATTGACGCCTGTGGTGTGTTTCTGTGTGTCTGTTTTGTGTTTTCGCGCTACGCCATGATTATTAAACAAGTTTATTGAGCGATAAGGAGCCAAACCAAGTTTCCGCGACAAAGGAGCCAACGTGTTGCACCCAGCAACAACACACAGACTCTGCGTGGCGCCTTCGGTACTCTCGGCGCGAACGAGCTGTGAACTTGGCTGTAGCCAGCGCTTCAAGCGGTCACGGTGGCTGGCGAAGGACTCACCTCAAGCCGCCGTTCGTTTTTGCGAACGCACCGCACTAATGTTCGCCGAAGGTCTTTCACCGCCATTGACCTTGAGTGAGCTTGAAGGCCAAACGCATGCACACAGGCATTTGTTGGGTTGGTATCTGTAGTAGAGCCATTGCTCTCAAATCGGCGTTGTCCATGAGAGAAAAATGTTAATGGATGCAAGAAATAATACTGAGGGTTCGAGTCAGATTGGAACCCAGGTATTCTGCGTAATGATAAAGCATTCTGACATAGAGCCACGCCAGTGCTTGCAACTGTTTCAGAGTAAGACCCTACACAGTCGTCATGTCGAGAAATGAGCCAAGCAACAGATGTTATATTGCGTAGCAAAAGCTTAGAACCGCACCAGGCGTCACGTTCATGGGTCGTCCAGAGTTGTCCAGCGACGTCCAGCGTCGTCCATGTGAATTGCATGACGAGCGGGTGGTTGAAAGATGCGAATATCCATTGCAAATGGCGGGTTTATTCATGATAATAATAATAATAATAATAATAATAATAATAATAATAATAATAATAATAATAATAATAATAATAATAATAATAATCAGACACAGCATGAACTAAATGTGGAGATACGCAGGTGCACGTGTTGCCTTGTATACGCGTAATCTGTGGATACTGCGCAACGAGTTCACAACGTCCAATGTCACCCGCGCATGCGTACGTTTATTCCATCACAGTACAGTTTAGGTGCGCAATGAGAAGCGCAGCACGGTAAATAAATGAGTAGGCGATGCGAACGGGGCCTGAAAACGCTGTCACGTTGCGCACTTAAACGCGAAGCCTATGCCTGCTACAACGTTTTTAACAGATTTATTTTTTTTCCTTAATCAGGTCGAGAGGTATTTCGAAGACCCCGCAATGTGCACAATCGAATTTCACGAATTTCTGTTCTTTGACGATAAAGTTTCCTGCTTCATAATGAAAAGAGCTCACATGGAAAAGTCAGGGAGGTTAACCAGGCTGAACCACAATTCCTACCCTGCTTTGAGGAAGAGGCAGGAAGACTATATTAATAAAATTGTTGGGGTTTAATGTCCCAAAGCCACGATTCGGTTATGAGAGACGCCTCAGTGGAGGGCTCCGGAAGTTTTGACCACCTGGGGTTCTTCAACGCGCACCTAGACCTAAGTAAACGGGCCTCGAGCGTTTTCGCCTCCACCGAAAATGCGGCCGCCGCGGCCGGATTCGATCCCGCGACCTGCGGGTCAGCAGTCGAGCACCATAACCACTAAACCATCGCAGGTGGTAGCAAGACTAAAAATGTCAACCAGAAGGGTATAAGCTCGTGCTTTACGAGCTGCCGCTGACGCACAGGTACTTTATTCCGTCACGCATGAGTAGTGCAATCCAAACAGCAACGGGAAGTAGGCTTAATGTTGCCGACAGGGTAGCTCGTTTCCAACCGACACCTTCCGTGTCTCGCCGTAGCAGAAGCAGCCAGACGAGGGAAATCGCCGAGCCCCCAGATTCGCGTCCGTGCTCGCATGTCACTGGATTGAATCCAATGCAGGTGACGTCTTGAAGCCAGAACCATACGCTTAGCACCAGAAGGCCACCTGATAGCATAATGGCGGCGCTCGTAAAACGTGTACGAAGTTCCCGTGACCACCAGGAGAGTTGCAGGGCTTCGCTGATGCTGGCAAACCACGGAAGCGCGTACGCCACCTGCAACAAGTAACATATTGATTGATTGATTGATTGCTTGATTGATTGATTGGTTGACTGAGGGATTAAAACAACTTTATTTAACAAGTGAGAGATGTGCGTGTGTTTTTGTGTGCCGTATGTATCTGCTCAGATTAGCCGATTGAGAATAGGCCGCTGGCTGGAAACACACGGTCGGCGCTAAGCGGAACGTATTGACGCTTTCACAGTAGTAAAGTGAAGCTTTGGGCTAGTTGGTTTTGCATTATGAAATAGGAACAGCGCGATATTCTACACAGGGACACACAAAAGAAGAAACGCAGAGAAACGCTGAATTTCAACTGAACTTTTATTGAACACGAAATGAAAATATATGCGGAAAAATTTTAAAAACATTAAAGCATGACAAGATTTCATGGGATGATCGCACGTGCTCTTTCAAAAAAGATAATTCTTTCGTCGACAAACAGGCTGATGCCGTACTGATGCATGATGAGCCTTCTTTCGCAATATGAGCGGCTTCAATGATTTCGCGAGTGCGCTGGTCCTGATGCCTGTCATTGATTGATTATCTTTTTTGAATTATCTTTTTTTGGTCCACTGCCGATGCACCCTCTGCCGATGCATCCGGCACAGTTCCGTTTTATTTGTGTTTCATCAAATAATAAGTGCACTGATTTTGGCATTGCCGCAGATACACCATACGCAGTGCAGGTTGACTATGGTCATTTATATTTCGAGAGGATGGGTTAACAGTACAGGAACATGACACAGCAAGTCGAAAATAGCACCATGCGCATTTTCGTGACGAAATTAATGTGAGATCGCCATAAGGAATGCTTGCGCAAACGGTGATGCAACTGTCACATAGGAATAATAAGAAATCCTCGTCATAAAAACCCCGCTAAACTAATAAAAATAAAGGCCCCGCTGAACTAAATATACAGAATGTTAAAACGAGTATGCCATATTTAACTGGCAAAGCACAATATGAAAAGCATTTCGCTTGTTAGCAAGCTTTCCCGAGGCTGTTGATTTTGGTGGACAGTGCGTTTAACTCTCTCAACGTTACCAACATAAACACCATAAAGACAAAAGTAATCTGATCAATCTATCCTTCGGCAGTCCAATTTGTTCTTTTGTCAACCAGCCTTTTAACAAGGTGGTATCAAAGTGTATTTGCGATGTACTAGTAGGCTTTATGGCGACATGCCAACTCTTTACTATCAAGGCGGTTGCGTTTTATCTTTCCTTAGAACAGTGTAGTCATAAAGTTTCACAATGAAAGTAGTCTACGAAGTGTTTTTTATCATGATTTTCAAAGCATGGAGGGTAACATGTTTTATTAATGAAAACAAAACCGAAATGACGCTGCAATGTGTGCCCGAAAACATCGCAGGAAGCATGTTTTCGAAATGCCTAAATGTCTGTAAGGTAGTCGTGCAAAATGGCTCCACAGTGGAGGATCTTTACCACTGCTCGCAGGATCTGTTGCTGGCCACCGAATATTCAAGGGTGACGCGGACGAACGATGCTGGTTATCAGGTGGTGAGCTAAGATGAACGCAGCGTTCAGAATTACATTTCGCAAGCAATGCTAGTGCAAGAGCCTGTGCCTTCAGTTGTAGTCACGGAACCTCATTATTGCTCCCATTTCGTCCGTAATCACTCACTGCGATTCACTGTTGAGATTACAGCCCTATCCTTGCCTCGTTTTCAGTTGGTTGCTATTCTTCCCACTTGATTGTTGTAAATAAATAAAAGGCGGGAAGTGACTTCATTATTACAGCACCTCATGTACTATCTGGGCACGCTATACATTCAAACATATTTGAAGAAGGCTACACTTACGATCCAAAGCAATGCGTCGGGATCGTTGAGCTGAACGTACGACGCCATGGCAAAGAACACCGCCATGACACCGTTGGAGAGGCGGAACCAGGCGTCGCCGGAGGACAGCATCTCTGGGCAGCACGAAATCATCGAACGTGAAGGCGCGCTGCTATTCGCTGTACCTGTTCCCAGCAGGGTTGCCAGCTTTGGCTACTTTGCCAAACCTGGGAAAGTAGCCAAACCAGTTGTTTTCACACACGCATGGCTACTTTTGGCTACATTGGCTGCTCTTGGCTCAAGTTGGCTACTTCTTGGCCACGTTTTCCCATTTCTTGGCTATATTTTGCGATTTCGACCTAGCAACCCTGGTTCTCAGATGTACGTCTACACTCGCGGAACAGGCAGAATATTCGCAACTGGACGTATAAGGATATCATCAGGACTTTAAAATACGATACTAGCTTAAAAACGTCTGAAACTTACGTCATAGTTTCTGTCATATTGACTGTTTGGAATAACTCTCGTGATTGACATTATATTAAACTACTTGAGCACTACGAGCCCATAAGTAAAAAAAATATGAGCACGGAACTGCTGATCAGAAAGAGAAAGAAACTTAAAGAGTAAACATGAAAACAGTCTCAACTTTATCTCACGTCAGTTCATAATATATCATCAAGGCGCACCTCAATTTATTAACGGAAAGCTTGATTTTAGATGCGAAGTAGCTATTTGACTAGGCTGTGTAACGCTATCCCTCCGTGCGTACGGACGAACGCGCCGCAACGCGCGCCCCTCACCGCAGGTGTTGGAGCGGTGCCAAGTAGGTCATGCCGCAGCTGCGCGTTGACGTCACGCTCCCCTCGCAGTGCGCGCTGACGTCACTCTCTCCCTCACCTGCCGCGCGCTTGCCGGAGCGCCCGCAGCTGCCGCCTGACGCGCAACGACAAGACCTACGCCAGCCATCGCTTCAAACGAATCTTCCAGCGCTCACCGCAGCACCCGCGTTAGCGCCGTTCAACCCGTGAGGCCACCCGTGCGCAACGCTGCTGCTTCGCATCCCATCAGGGTTCCCTTTGGAAAGATGGTGTAAATTTCTTCACATTGGACAACTAGCGCTTCTTGTGTGCGTGTGTAAACGGCGTTTGATATCAAATCACGTGGCTGAGCTGCCTGCATGAGGAAGAACATGTGCATTCGGTAGCCAACTCCCGGTCTGTATATAGTCTACGCGGTGACGCGCAAACGTTCGGAAGCGTACCCATACCGAGGCGGATATTGCGAGTGTTGTTGGTTGGCGCGATGAGATCGTTGGCCTTGAATAACAACAGCTTACCTGCTGTCAGTCGCATATGGTGCTTCGTATACATCCGTTGAGATCAAAATCCTGCACTGCCGATTGGGAGCGTGAAGGGGACAACTCTTGCATGAATGCCAGCAATCTATAAGGCTTCGACAACGTTCTGAATCTTCTTTGTCGACGGACTCCTTGAAACGGCCGCCGCCACGTTTGGCGCCATGCTTGCGATCAATAAAGAGGAGGCTGTGCGAGAGAAGGTGGTTCCGATTCTTTTTTGGAGAGCGCCGCTCGGCGATTGTCGTGTACAGTGTATTGCCACCGCGCATATTGAATAACGTGACACTCTGAATGAGCGGCCGAATATTCAGGTGAGTAAGCCGAAAAGTACGAGAGAAACATGGCGCAAAGGTATGCGTGCAGAAATGCAAAAAATTTGGGTCGACTAGCTCAGGCGTTGAGGAGAAACTTGTAGCGATGCACTAGACGTGCCGCCATCTGTGGCAAATTCGCTACATATTAAATAGAATTCATTTCCCGCCACTATTCAGTAGTGTACCAATTCAATTCATGGAGGGCGGATGGACGTGCCGCCATATGCGACGCCTTCGCTACACATACATATATGGCTAATTTCCCAGTAGAGTTAAATGGTACCTATTCGATATACAGATTGAGCGGAAAGTAACTGCCTTTTCAGAATTGTTTAAAACTTCTGTTGTACTTAACCAAGTTACATGAAAGAATAGCCATTTCGTTCCTTTCAGTCGGAGAATCGTTATGTGTTGCTAATATTCCGTGTAAGTACCACCATTATTTGCTAATTCCTTTTGTAAATGATTGGCGTGTGTTTTCGGCACAC
>JALIZH010000740.1:0-78155 GCA_030522465.1 Rhipicephalus appendiculatus
GGCGCTCTTTTAGCTTTATCAGATTCATTAAGATTTGAGTAATATTTGTGGTCAACTTCCTACCATTAGAAACTAAATCTTGAGTTTATTTGCACCTTTCGAAATTTTTAACGCAAAAACTGTGAAGTGCATAATTTCAATTCTGGTGCAGTAGTTGTGTGCACGTATGCCGAATACAAGAAAAAAAATAATCAGCTAGTTATCTTGGCATTGCCATTTTTGGGGCGTGTTGGTAAACAAAACTTGAAAACATTTTCAGCACTAGCAAAACAAGGACAAGAGAGAGACACCGCGGTGCGCTAACTTCAACAATTTTATTTCAAGGAAACAACAGACTATTTATCCGTGCACAGGGTGCCACCAGTCCACGCACTAGCCAACCAGAAAGGATCTTTCCCTATCTAAAAGGTCAATTGATGGTGCACTCACACACGTGTCACCATTGCCAGAGATAGCTAGCGCTTCTATAATCTCTCTCACGTCTTTATATTTGTGCTTCGCCAGAACCGTGCAGGAACCGAACATTGGTGCGCAACCGCACTCCAAGCAATGAACAGACAAGTGACCATAATTGTTCTTGTTTGTAACGTTTAACTTGGTGTTCGCGTAGACGATCATTAAGGCATCTTCCCGTCTGACCTATATACTTATTTCCACTGGTCAGCGGGAGCTCGTAAACTATCTCTTGTACACACTCTACTGGAGGGTTTCGCGATGGTTCTTGGAGCAACCGACAGCTGGCTTCCGGTGCGGGTCCGTTAGGTGGCATAACCTGCCAAGTTTTTCCGGTGCTGAAAAAATTACTTTGACGTAATCTAGTCGTGTGGACGTCAAAGTAATTTTTTCAGCACCGGAAAAACTTGGCATCTATTGACCTTTAAGATAGGGAAAGAGCCTTTCTGGTTGGCTAGTGCGTGGACTGGTGGCACCCTGTGCACGGATAAATAGTCTGTTGTTTCCTTGAAATAAAATTGTTGAAGTTAGCGCACCGTCGTGTCTCTCTTTCTTCTCCTTGTTTTGCTAGCGCTGAATATGTTTTCTAGTTGTCTTGGAATGCGTAGGAAATAAATGTTTCTACCGAACAACAACAGGAGATGAAGCAAGAACCGGATTTTATGGAAGGCCTAAGATCAATAAAGCATTTCTCTGGTAGTAAAGCTGCGTAGCGAAGACAAACGCCTGCGAAGAAAAGGCAGGTCTTTGGAATGCCGCTTGGTGTTCCAAACGGCTCCCTGTAAGTTTTCCTTTTGAAAACTGTATGCACCAATAATCACTTCTCTAACACAATATCTGAACTAACAAGTCGAATGAAATCTAACTTTTTTCCCCGGAAATTCAGGGATGTTGCACTGCTGTCATAACCTTCAGGCAACCTTTACTCTCAGAATCCACTTGTTTCCGACCGCTTTTCAAGTCTTCTTGGCTTTCTTTCTCAAACGAAAAAAAAAAAGTCTCAGACATGTCCCGTAGCTGAAGCCTCGGTGCAGATAATGAGTTTTCTAACGAGCGACTTTCCAACGAACCTCTTGGCACATTGCCTGTTGTGCACAGTAGCAAGTCCTGACATTACGCCATAAAACAAAGACGTCCAGAAGCTTCCGGAGTCATAACGCACTGAAAGTCACCTTGGTTACAATAGCCATCAAGTGTTCACGGCGTAACCTAATGCTGCAGCGTATAGTAAAAGCTTCAGTGCTCGTTAAGCAGCCGTTGATCGTTAACAATGGCTCTAAAATCCTGCATAGCTTTGAGCACCCATTCTACGAAGCATCTGGTTCTGAATGTAGTTTCGCGTTATTCTTTGTTTGTAAGACTAGTAAGCATAGGCGATAGTGATATTCCTCTCCCCCTAACCCCTAAAGAAACTGCGTCATATCCTTTTTTTTAGGGGCGAAGCTCCTTAGGGTGTGGGTCTGTCCCTCCTCTGTAGTCGTAGTAGTAGTAGGTAGGTAGGTAGGTAGCCACGTATAGTGGAATGTAGCCACTACACGTGATAAAGATGACGAAGACGCCTGATGACCATGAAGAATAAGCGCGTTCCAGTATAGTGGAATGTACCCACTACACGTGATAACGATGACGATGACGCTGATGACCATGAAGTATAAGCGCGTTCCAGACCACACATTCTCTTTCTGCCATGGATGAAAACGATCGAGCTTCGCCCACTCATCATCATTCACTTCGTGGATATGGCGTGATTTTTTTTAAATGCGAAGCATTTCTTGGGGTATTACAGTAACTTTTAGCTTATCTATCTATCTATCTATCTATCTATCTATCTATCTATCTATCTATCTATCTATCTATCTATCTATCTATCTATCTATCTATCTATCTATCTATCTATCTATCTACGTGTGGGTGCTCTCGTGATCACCCCCCTTACTTGGGGTGAACCAAAATTAGTATAGGAGGGTAAGATGGCTTCACGAATCAGACTCGCTGGTCATGACATGAATAATGTGACAATCCTGTCGCGTACGTCGTCAAACCCTTTCCGCCAGACACGTGTAGCACATAGTCGTATACCACGGGCGGGTATGTGCCACAGGTATGCGGGATATGTGCCACAGGTGATTGACAGTTTATATCTATATATAGGGAACGGCGAGAACATACATTGGCAATTTCAACGCGAGAACATTAACAAAATGCTGACATCGGCAGCGTTCACCCGATGAATGCAAAGAATTAAATGTAATGGTCCCAGAAGGAATCGAACCCCAGCATTCTGCGTGGCAATCAAGTATTCTAGCTCAGAGCCACGCCAGGTCTCGGAACTGCTTTTCAAATAGACCCTAATGTTCGTGAAACGTCAGTTGTGGTTGCAGTGCTGGCTACCCACTTTTATAAACATTACATATGTACTTCTTAATACAGCCGTCACATCGGATTAACGTCAATTTTATAATTAGTGCAACCCACTGAAGTTGGTCTACGTCCACCAGGGCTACCATCCTCGCAAGCGCACGCGCTGCATTTCAGCTTACCGCATATGGTGATGGGGATACCGATGTTGCTCTTGCCATCGTTACACAACTGTAAACAATTGGTTACATAAAACATATGCGACTGTTCAATAATATGTCTGTACCTGCAACATTTGTACATACATTTAGCGTCATTTCGTAATTTCTCACTCAATAAAAAAAATTACAAGACAGGCACCTTCCCTCCGCATGCTGCGCATAACCTCGATTCCCAAGGTACGTGGGATCTGCCGAAGTTTTTTTTCTTTTTATAAGAGGGAGATCAGCTAGTTGTCGAACTCATTAACGTCCTTAGCGAAGCGTCCGCAACTTACGTGCGTTTCTGATTGTCCTGCGTTTGAACTCATCTTACAAAGGCGTTTACTCACGCAGATGAGAATGGGGAGAGCACGAGCGGTCGGCATTGTTTAAGAAAAGAAATCTTGCGCCATGCGTGAGAAAGCACGAAGCGTTGAACGTAGAACGCACAACTTACGGGCAGCCAGGAATAGGCATATATAAAAAATGTGGCGTCTATTTAACGCATTGACAAAGGTTGTTTCTCTGCCGGCCTCTCTGTGTGTCTCAATCGACCATACGGGTGAAGGACATTCAATCATTCCTTCACTGAGTGATTGTGTAATTAATTCAATCAATGCGTTCGTGCTGTATAGTAGAATGGCATGATAGTAACGACAATCTACAAGACTAATGGTAGCGCAGACTTAATTTATTGCATTGCCTTCCGATAATGTACGAAGGCAGCGCTGCTAACACATTTAATCTTTAGCACCTGGACCATGACACAAATGCGATGGAAACATGAACTGAAATGTATTACGCGACCGCTCTTTTGTCGTCTTGTCTTCTTTCCAATGTTACGTTTACTCTCAGCTTTTTGAATAAATCACGGAATTCAGTAGCAGCATGCATGGTTAATGTTAGAAGCCTCCTCTACTTCCTGTTTTGTAGTGTCAGCATAGACTAATGTCTTGTTTAATTGTTTCACGCCCCCTTTATTTTTTTAAGTACATGGTAGCCAACTGGATATTTTATCTAATTAACTTCCCTGTATTTCCTGTTCTCTCTTATGCTTTGGGAAAATATGACTCCTCACTGGATAGCTTACGATCATAAGTGCGTACACTTGCACGTCGTCGTTTCGCCAGCATTATGATTATAATCCTTAGATAAACGGTTTATATGGTCTCACATAAATAAACAATTTTCATGCCAATGCAAAAAAAAAAAGAAATAAAAGAAATTGAAGAACTACGTCCATAGAACATTCAGGTGCCTTTCGTTCCCTGTATATGACTTTTTCTATAGCCATTTGAAGTATGTATGGCTATGTACTGGTCACCTAGAAAAAAAAAACCCATTACTTTGGCTTTTCCATAACGTGCCTGTACAACTTGAACAGAAACACAAGCAGGCGCACAAATACAAAAAAGAAGCGCAAACACACATGCAGAGAAACTAACGCATACGAGCAAACAGTGCGCTCGTTCTCAGTACGGAGAGCGAGTGCCGATTTTTTATTCTCTGTTTCTGAGCTCTCCCTCGTACACTGTCTCTTTTTGCTACATCGACTCGTAAGGCGAAAGAGCGAAGTGCTAGAAAGTTCTTAAAGGAAAACGATGGACGTGGTGGCCGCACCATCCGGCCCTCGTACGTAAGTCTTGCGTACACAGCGTGCCGTCGACGGGGCTCTGAAAAGAGAATTGATTAAGTGGACGTGATCAGTTCATTCAGTCTTGTTCTTTTGTCCGTCTTTGGCCGCCTTCAGCCCGAATGAAAAGACCTCGTATAGACCGGGCAGCACCCCTAGCGGATGCGGCGCTGGTGAACGGAGAAGCTCTCGTGTTTGTGTTGCACACACCATAGAGTTTCCTATAAATACACTAGAGGGAACTCTGGCGCTAGTGTCGATGGGGGCTGCAACACACGGCGCTTCAGCCAGCATGGGAATCATGGGTAGTACACATATTTGCCTAGTCTTGCCTAGTCTTCGTTCTTTTGGCTGCGTATGGCCAGAATTCGCTTTGCCGCAATACAAAGTTCAACAAAGGTTTAGCAGTTACGCTTCACCACCTTCACCTTTTTAGGCTCACGATTCAAATATGCTCACGAAGTTCACAACGGTCCATTCTTTTATCCGAAACTGAACGAAAGCGCATCAATAAACAAAGCCACAACTACGTTTGAAGCCGGGAAGCACGAAGACTAGGCAAATCCGTGTACTACCCATCATTCCCATGGTGGCTGAACGATCGCAGCGCCAGAGTCCCCTCTACTTAATTTTAGGAAACTCTATGGCACACACGAGCGTCCGTCTACTTTGTCTCGACATTCTTTTCCTCAGTCTTCTTCTTCCTCCTTAGAAATATTTCTTGTTTTTTTTCTCGAGAAGCGAGGCGGCGTGAACGGGAACTCAATTTTCTTGCACAGGGCCTGCGGGAGGAGAACGAAAGAAGAAAAAAATGAGATCTGGATATTTGATTCTGTCTCCCGTTTTTAGTAGCCGCATTTTTTTTTTTTCTTTTCATAGAGCGAATGCGTCGACGCTGCATTTACTATACGAATGCCCTTTTCTTCCGCATCCGTGTAAAACTCCTGTCGAAAGAGTCCGCGGCTTCTGAAGGCACATCTATAGACCGCTTTTCACTTGCAAATAGAGCAATCAGCCGCAGAGCACGCCGATGTATTAAGCAAGAGTAGTCCATATTTATTGCAAATAAGTTCTGCGGAATCCCGCAAGGGGGCGGAAAAGTTAAAGGAAAAATAGACAACCACCCGTTTGTAGCACGAAGCTCTGACGAAGCTGTGGCTTTGGCATGTGGCATGTGCAGGCCGTGGCATGTGGCTTCGTGACACACATGGGTGGGTGTCTATTTTCCCTTTCTTAACCCTTCCGCCACCTTGCGGGATTCTGTACAACTCATTTGCATTACTTGTGCTCATGTGCTTCGAGTTGTCGATGAATTCGCCCTCGCGCTGCCAATTGCTAGCTTCCTGGTTAGCTCAATTGGTAGAGTGACCACCCCGGAAAGGCGTTGGTCCCGGGTTCGAACCCCGGACCAGGACGAATTTTTCGGCAACTAAGAAGCTTCTTTCTGAGAAATCCATACGGATTTCCTTGTGGCTTCGTGCTACAAACGGGTGGTTGTCTATTTTCCCTTTCTTAGTAGTCCATATTGATTTACGAACGCGTCCTCTAAGTGCGGAAACTTGCATTTCCCCTACGGTGTTTGGTCCTAACATACGTATGGTTGCTCTTCGTGTTCTATACTCATAGAGGAAATGTCTGTCGTATGACGTTGTTAGTGCAGCCAGGGTTATTGCGACCTACTTTACAGCGTAATTAATAATTTCACTGTAATTATATATCATAAGGTATGTGAGTTGATATGATTTTAGGAATGCAGCTGTGATTACTCGCAATATTTCAAGTAGAGCTAACCACATTTAAAGGGAAGGAGCTAATGACGTTCAGGACACAGCTGTTATTCGTGGCATGAGGTGTTATTTTGCACCAGTGTATTGTTACCGTTCTTTCTTCTACAAATACGACCCGTAATGAAATTTCCCCTTTCATCGATCATGCAGAGCTGTACCGCCAACGCAACTTCCACAGAACTCTCACAACTGTAATCGCAGCTGTCACATCACAGTTCAAGGAAGAATCGCCACAGTACACAAGTGGAAGCAACAAACACTATCTCGGACAGCAAGAGGCAGTATGGGACGGGTGAAAGACGTAGTAACGAAAAACAAATAGCAACATCATACCTACCGGAATCCACGTAAGCCAACAACGCTGCTTTTTAATTTTTTAAATATTATTTTACATTTTGGCCTTCACACGAATAAAGTTTTTCACCACCACCACCATACCTACCGGAAAGACAATCCGATCAAACAGTATACGCGAAAATAGCGGAGTTCTGTACGGTATTTCTCGGCCTCATCCAAAGTCATGCATTTTGTTTCGTAAGTACACGTGATCTGCCCATACCATACACATGATGCATTATACAGGGTTCCTTCAGTATGCCCGAACCTTTGCGACGCATCTAAGCTCAGGACACATCTACCGTATGTTATCTACGAGGCGTTTGACTGCTCTACTGAAGACAACCTTAGGCCTTTTTACTGAGGACATGTAAGTCTACCTTGCTTTTTGTATTTATCTACTCCTGGCGCCAGCATCTGGCTGAGCGTACTGACCAGCGCTTTGGTCATACAAGTGACTGAGTGATCGTTTTAAGGCGAAAGCCTTTAATATCTCGTGCTCACGTCCGTCCGGTGTCCGTCCGGCGTCCGGTGTCCGTCCGTCCGTCCGTCCGTCCGTCCGTCCGTCCGGTGTCCGTGTGTCCGGTGTTCGTCCGGTGTCCATCCGGTGTCCGTCCGTCCGAGTCCGTCCTTCCATCCATCCGTCCGTCCGTCCGTCCGTCCGTCCGTCCGTTCGTCCGTCCGTCCGTCCGTCTGTCTCGCGTCTTGCTGCGATTCGCGGTAAAAAATTGAAAAAGAAAACACGCACACATTCGGTTTGTGTGTTATCCCACTGAGAGTGTAAAAGATAAAAGACGTGGCATAGTCAGTGGAATGGCCACACGCTTTCGCCGAACACACTTTGGAATGTACAAAGTGTACTTCAATTTGGTACTGGTAACACTTTTTTGGCACCGTGGAAGTTAACTGAATTGTTCCCCGACGCAAAACAAGTTATCATGACTGGAAAAACGTGCGAGTTGATTTCTTATATATTGTCGCAGCTTCGTCCTCTAAGACAGGTACGTTTGCTCGAACACGCACACAAAGTATTACACAACGTTAAAGTTCTTTGCTTTTTCCCAACATTTTCTATGTATGAAAAAAGTTGGTAAGTACATTATGTTGGTAGAGAACATTATGTGCTTCCATCAAAATTATTTGTTCATTACTATTAGATCGCATGCTCTTGAGCCGATAAGTGACGTTGTGCCTCAGAAACATCACCACTGTCACAGTTTCCGGCAGAGTAAAGAGAGAACAAGTACAAAGTAGGCACATTCATACTTTTAAAATTGGTTGGCATACAGAGCAACAAAACCTGCACTTAGCAATCTCCTTGACGAGGCATGCTCAAACATTTTTTATTTAACTGTTTCCGGGTTGGCGGATGTTTTGCATGATGTCTCTGATGAAGATGTCTTCCGCATAGCACGGCGTAGCTTTGCGAGTACTGGCCATCGCTGCTTCTTACTTCCGCTGTGCTAAACCCGCACGGGAATGGAGTTGACGCTAAACCTACGCGCTGGACCAGTCGGAAATGGTTGACTATGCGCACAGAGTGAACGCGCAGGAGTTACACATTGGTGTCGTGGCAAAGGCAACGTGAGTCCGTTGACAGTTTCGCCCCTGGCTCTGTAGGCACACCTCATGAACTATATGGCCATGAAAGCTGGAACGCAATATTCGTCGGACATTGTACTGGTCAAGGTGGTTGATATGGAACAAACAAGAAATATTCCTCCATCTGCTTGGCTATGCACTGTGAAACTGCAGTTGGAAGATAATTCATAACTGATGCCCTAAGCGAGTACGATCATCAACGCCCCAAGGAGTGCGTCGTAGATGAAAAACAACTGGCCAGGAATGCAAGAGTTAATAAATCGAACACGGCAAAATGAAAAGACTTCCTGCCTCAATACATTTATTGCGTCCTCGCTTCAGTTATTTTTTATGCTTATGAAACTGACGGACAATTAAAGTCAAAGGAAGCATAGGGGACATTAGTTGTGGTTTCTTAACTGAATTGTAATGATTCCCACCTAAATTGAAAGAAACTAAAGTTAACGAAAAATCACCCTTTCCATCGGTCGGTATGCAAACCCGCAACCTTTAATTACGTGTCCGATGCTCTACCATTTGAGCCGAAACGGAGGGTTCTCCCCCGCGCACTTTTAATACAGAAAACAACCCTCTGACAATTTCGCTACCATCGTACTTTAATAGGTAGGGCTTCGTTCCGGCAGACTTGATGCCTTAGGTAGCATTCAAAGGTGTGTTGCTCAACCGCCACCTCGGGCGCAGATCACGTGCCCCGGGACACCTCTGGCAAAAGGGGTGTTCCACACTCACCGTTTGGGCTATGGGTGCCGCTTCCAAGTATTAAAAACACATCAATACCGTACGAAAAAGTGGACGAGGGAGCACCCTCCGTTGTAGCTCAAATGGTAGAGCATCGGTATGCGTAATTAGAAGGTTGTGAGTTCGGATCTCACCGACGGAAAGGGCGATTTTTGGCCCGCTTTATTTTATTTCAAATTTAAGTGAGGATGATTGCGATACAGTTGAGAAACCACAAATAATGTCTGCTATACTTTCCTTGGCTTGATTTTCCTGTATGTTTAATTACTCGTGTGTAATACAGAAAACGGAGCCGCTCGGACGATTCGCTTACTTGCGTATATTTGCTACTTATGGACTTTTTTGTTGCTTGAGCATTTCAAGTCAAGTAAATGAAAAGTAAAGAGGAGTTCTTATTCAATGATTTTATATGCAGCTCTGCTGGAGTGAAGATTACGTTTCTGCAAAGACCCGTCAGTGCTGGCATGCCGTGACGTTTTCCTACCCTGTGCACTCGCATTCGCCCTCTGTCACGCTGCAAGCTGCTCTTCCAATAGATGAGAGTATAGAAAGAGCGCAAAGCGCGTCAGGCTCTCAGTTACATTACTTTTAGGCCACTGCTACTGCACACTCGTCGTCTGCTACGTCGTGTAGAGAGCCGCAGCCACGTTTGCGAACAAAAACGTCATTTGGTCCGGACAGCTGCGCTAGCTAATTAGGCGGCGGGTCGATGACCCAACGAAAAAATATGCTTCCTTCACTGCTGTTCATTACGAGTAAGCGAGAGACCATTTCTTCTCGTTTCCCCATCTGCCCAACGGAATAATGGCACTCAATGTAAGAAGTCTCCCCTCATGGAATGTGCACGGAGCAATAATTTTTTCAAGTCTTCTGAGAAGCAGTTTCATTTTCATTGCGTTCATTACTCCCTTCCCTTTGCTGCTTTTGCTGACGCGCTGGAATGCGAGAAGTACCTCTCTGTGTATCGATTGCGCGATAAATTATATTCTTCTGCGCTTCTGGTCACAAAGCCGTGCTCCCGCCTACCTTTATCGTTATCTACCAACATCTCCTCAGTACTGGGCTCTTTCCAACTTGATTTAGTCTGAGCAGACGCAAGGAGTGTGGAAAAGTGCCAATTGTTTACCAGTACAACTGAAGCGATGTAGACGAGCGGGAAACGGGAAAATTAAACGTGTTCTGAACGCACGTCTTCAGTCAGTCACCTACTTGCGGACTGCAGTGTCTGAGGCTGTTACCATATACCGTAGGCTGCTAACAATTTCGCTTTAAGAGATGAAAACAGAGACAGCAAAAATATTTGTTTTTCACGCAGCTCAATACGCTTTGACAAATGAGGACATGGGAATAATACGTAAGACATAAAGATAGCTGATATTTGATGTTCATATCCCATTCACGTTTTACGAGTTAGCGTAAAGAATCTCGCCTTATTCTACAGCACATTCGCATAATTTTTCATCATGCTACTATTCCTGTGATGACGTCCCGATTGTTGCGGAGAGGGCGGATTCCATACGAGGCTTTTGAGACAGATGTGAATTGTTTTGATAGAACATATATAAGGTTGGTGAGCTATCTGGTTTACTACGGCACAGCATAACAGAACGCTCAAGACTGGGCACAGAAAAAAGATGCTTATCCCGAACAAAGCGTTTCGTCCTGTCTTGTTTTTCGTCCTATTTCGTTCTTCCCGCTCTTTCCTTCCTTTTCACACGTTTATCCGTGCGCGCACAAGATATGTGAACGCGTATTTTACAACAAAGCTGGATACCTGCCGAAAATCTAGTTATGTATTCAGCAAATGCTTACTGATATTTGAAAAAGTTTGGAACGAACGTCTTTTTTTATGTTTGATAATTATGTTTCTTATGAACATTTGCCTAAATATTCAAATTCCTACAGAGTTGCATCCCTAAGTTTCGCAGCCACTGAGAAGCCGGTTGCCATAATTTTATGGCTGACAGACTGTTTAGTAAGCAATATATAGTCCGAACATTCCTTGCGTAACAATATTGTCTGAAATGCAAGTCCTGTATGCCGAAAAATTCGTGCAAAACAAGCAGGGCCACTGTCTCGTACTTCAATGAAGCCCTTTGAACCTTTCCATCGTTGAGTAAGAACCGTATTACTGTCAGAAGATCAGCGCAAGCTTGGTACCTCTCCAGAATAAACGAACTTTGTGAGCAACAGTGGCCTAAATCAACGCTCACTTTATTTGATCTATATCCAGCATGTCTCACGCTCTGTAAGCCATCGCTCCTTCGTTCGTCCCAGTTAATGCAATCAATATTGCGAAACATAACTCTTTGCGGCGAGTGGCGCAATCCGGGCGCGATCGAAGAGGCGTACCCTTGCGCAACAATGCTCGTCTTCGCACATGCGCCTTCCTTTGCATGTAACGAAATTGGTTTCACAAGAGCGCTCGCAACAAAGCATTCCCGCACAAGTAACAGAAAGGTTCGCGCTAATTTCACCGCAAAGATAGCCGGAGACTTGGCTGCCTTCTGAATCATGGAGATAATACTCGTGTCACCCTCGGTTTATATAATTGCCGCAAAGCTTCGTTTTCAAATATCACTCTTTTGTATGGAACCTAATTCTTCCTTCAGCATGCATCAGTAGCTCAGACTTGATGGCGTTCTCCTGAACTCTACGTACCAGGCCCGAACCCGAAGTTACCAGCACCTCGAAGGGAGGGAACTATTGGGAAAGGGGAGGGTTGAAAATATCGATAGCGATTTTTTTTTGGCTTTCCCCTGACTTGCAAAAACACGTGCCGGAGCAGTACCTGACTTAGCTGATCCCATTTACTGCGCGGGGAATATCAATAGCGTCGTATGTTCAGCTCCAGAATGTAAGGCCCAAAGATGCACCACGCAAGAAGGTATATCTAGCGATCGATGTTTCGAAATAACCGGAGTGTAATTATTATTGATATTACTGTGCTTTACGGGGAAAAAAAAACCTTTCAGTAATTTTCAAAAATGAAGTTTCATTCTGTACCTAAAAGAGTACACAAGGTGCAATTGAATACTTCAGCGGTAACACAGCTTTTCAAAGCACTTGGCAATTCCTCAATGCTCATTTTATGCCACGTTTTGTAGTATGCCACTCAGGCTTCAAATGTTTTGTAAGTACATGTAGTATATTTGGGCTGCAGTACAGTTGAAAAGTTCCATCTCCCTTTAAAGGTGCTAGGCTGTGGCGTTTCGACACCCAAGCTGTGGACTCACCATCACGGCAGATTACGACACATAGTCTGCGGTGGTGTCGCATATTCAGCAAATTAACCAGCAGAATGGAGCGAACATCAAGCGGCCACAAATCGCGATTTAAAAGAACGCACCAATAAAGAATCTTCTTAAGGCAGGCGTCGGAGACTTTTCGAGGGGAATGGCTGAGTTTTATATGGCCGACATGGCGGGGCTGGACGGGAAATCAGGAAAGGGGGTGCTTTGCAGGCAAAGGGAAAAACTCCCCGAATCGACGATAACCTACAAATCTGGAATAGACATCATCTTTAATTAAACTTGAATAGAACTTCTTTACAGTTGAGATATGAACTTTACTGTGGAGATAGGAAGTGACAAGGTGTTCTGACGTCGTGCCGGGTGCCGCACTGTAGTGCTCTGCGGGTCGCAGGTTGACGACCCCTGTCTTAAGGCAATCTGGCTGTGATAAACATAGCAGTGATGTGCCAAGTCTTTTAGCGCTGCTAAGACACACCTCCCTGAAAATAATGAGAATGCACTGTTATACTGAAAGATTGGCACCATTCTCTGCCACATTTCCTTTCAGCTAAGCCATCGTATTCACATCTCTCTCTATATATATATATTTCGGGTCGCCTACAGATATCATATTTTGCAGGTATCGATGGCGTTTTGGTACTTGCCTGTGCGTAGCAGGAACGCTAGAGGCAAACAAGTGGAAGGTGCTGTGTATCAGAGGCACGTAAACTCATGAAAATACCTTCTTTTTTATTTATATTTTTTCAGAACGAGGAGAAAGCATTTGGGATGGTCATAAAGCAAGCGGCGGAACAACAAATGATATTTGCTCGCTCCATGAAATCACGGGTATTTTTGGTACGGGCGTGATTTTTTCCCGTGCAGAGGTTTCACTGAAGCATTAAAAGCAACAGGAAAATAAGAGCAAAATAAATTTTTGCAGTCGCATCGGACTCGGACTTCCAGCCAAATCACATAACGAAAGAAAATCGATTTCGCTCCGAAGAACCTGTGGCATTCGTAAGTGTACGCAGTACACCACGATGCTGAAGCATAAGAAAGCGCTGCGCTGTCGTCAGGTATTTTTTTATATTAAGCGTCCACGTCAGTATTTGACGCTGCATTCCAATGAATGATTTTAATTTTTCGCGCGTTCTTACTGAAGGCTGCGCCGCAGCATTAGTGATGTTTTGTTTTTGATCTCTTTGATATAGCTCACATAATACGTTGTTAGATCTGAATAAGATAGATATTCAGGGAATGAAGCGTTGAAAAATATTCATGGAACATGGGTGTGCTGCTGGAGAAAATATTTCGACAAGCGGACTTCGTTTCTGCGAATGTTGCAACTGCGATATTTCATTCTGGATGAGCACTAACAGAGTACTTGTGGTTGTTACATAGAAAAGCAGATTCACACTTTTTCATATTAAATATGTATGTGGATCGAGAGTACACCTTTTGATTCATATGTGCAAATCGCAGTAGTCAAGCTTATTCATATGGTTTTCCCACATTACCCCTTCTCCTGCACATGTATACATGCTACATAGGCACCCTTAACTTATTGTAATGTGATAAAGAAAATGTGTCCGCAATTCCTTCAGCCATGTAAGAAGTAGTGAAAGCAATCAAAGCAATCAGTAAATTCGTAGCGTTTTGTTCTTGGCGCATATTACCTTCCGGAAAACAAGGTGCTGTTTCACTCACCATTTTCGGCTGCTGACCTGAAAGACGTGGCTTCGATCCAGGCCCGGTGGTCGCATTTTGATGATGGCTAAATGATAGAGGCCACTGTACGCTGCGATGTCCCTGCCCATAAAGAATCTGCGGGGGTCGAAATTTCCATAAACCTCCACTACTTCGTGCCTTATGATGATATCGTGTTTTTGGCGCGTAAAAGCCCAAAAGTAATTGTTAATTTATTTCGCGAATCACTGTTGACTATTACAAAGATAGGCTTTAAAATAAAATTCATGCCCGGATAGGTCATGGTATACCTGACGGGCAAGCTCTGGTGGCTCATGAATCTTGCCCATGACAGTTGCCAACTGTCATGTGCAAAGTGCTCCGCCTGTGTAATATGCTTTGTATTAGGTTTCATGTGTTATGCTGTTATTTCGAGATTAATTTCATAGCATTGCACACCTTGACGGAAATGAAACGACAGCTAAAACCTGAACACCCTTTGGCCTCACATCCTGAATATCGCGCAGACAGAACGACACAGTGTCTTGCCTCTACACACCCAAAATGATGTTCCCCTGGGCCAAAGCAACAGCGTTTCTCTAACAATAAAATACTTGCGTCCCTATTTTTTAACTTGTCCGCCTCGGCGGAACAGTGGCTACGGTGCTCAGCTGCTGACCTGAAGGTCGCGGGTTCGATCCCGGCCGCGGTGGTCGCATTTCGATGGAGGCGAAAGCGTGCGCGTTAAAGAACGCCAGATGGTCGAAATTTCCGGAGCCCTCCGCTACGGCGTCTCTCATAATCATATCGTGGTTTCGGGACGTTAAACGCCAGATATTATTTTCTTTGTTTTACTTGCCACGCATAGGATAAAAAGCAACGCTCGCGAACAGCGGCATATTTGGGGCTTTACAAATCCAAGCAACAGTATTCGTTATCTGGCTCGCCAGCGTTTGTTTATCAAAAATTGTACGCTCGCTGCATTCTTATCATGGCTGTTATGTCATGCTGACAGCCAGTACGCCGTTTATGACGTGAAAGTGCCGAGCGCGCAGGTGATAACGCAAAGGAAACCGAAGCAGTATACGTTGACTGATCTTACTGTGTGACAAAAAGCACCTCCCACCCCCCCATACACTTGTTAATCACAGTTAAAAATAATTCGTGTGGGGTGTGCAGAAAGCGCAACGCAAGCTCAACGTTGTTTTAGGAGCGAAGCTCCTTAGTGCCTAGCCTTGTCGTCCACCGCGTCCGTCACGGGGAGATTCGTGGATGTGAGACACAAAAAAGGTTTAACAAAACACTAATATCAATCATAATTGTGACATAACAATATAAAACACCTAGAAGCACAAACCCTTTATACTAGTCGGTGACCTAAAGTACACATTATGGACCTTAGGACCTAGCTTTGTCGTCGAAGCTCATTGTCCGCTGTAATGGGGGGTTAGAAAACCATTGCTATGGTCTAAACATGTGTGAATGTGAATAAAAAAGTTTACAAAGAAGAACAACAATTATAATCGTGAAGAAAGAATATAAAACACCTGCAAGCCCAAACCCTTTATACTAGTCCGCGACTTCAACGTAGACATTATGGACCTTAGGACCTAGCTTCGCCCACTCGTCATCATTCACTTCGTGGAAATTCGTGGATATTTTTATTCTGCAGTGTACAATATTTTCGCTATTTTGAAATAGTGTCCGACGTAATTTCTTTCTCTCCGAATGCGTTATTTTCTGCAGTCCTTATAGACTCCAGTACCATGCAGTTGTTTGAGGCAGGTTTTTTCGATGGGAGGATGCCAAACTATTTCCGTTAGAAATGAAATGTTTAAAACTTCAAGAGAAAAAAATTACAATACGGGGGGGGGGGGGGGGGGCTGCATTCACCTAAACGCCTAGGAAGAGCAGATGGCGTAATGTGCGAAGTGAATAGAGCATAAGTTGGGAAATGAGCAAAAAGCAAGAAACAGAAAGCAAAAAAAAAAAACCATCACCCGACGTAAAACTAAGAGACCCAGCGGGGATCTCCACTCGAATTTGCAGCAAATAGCAGCTCTTTTCGGATGCGAAATGAGTAAAAATTGCGGCACGTTTTGTCCTAATGAACAGGTATAGAATATGCACATATACTTCGTCTCACAAAACCGGGAGCGCCCGAGCAATCAATTAGCAATACACTGCGAACGTCGCGACGTTTGAATCCACGACTACGGCGCTGTGTTGTTTCCTATATTCGTAGAAATGTCTGAACCGGCGTGTTATCTATCGTACGGAAGATTATAAAGAATGGAAGCTCACCTGTTCCATGGGGGGTATCGTCAAGAGCTTCCGCGTTCCATTTGCTCGTTTTTTGCAGATCTGTAGGGCCAGCAGAATCGAAACAAAATAACAAGAAATAAAGTTCTGTAGGGGAATCTTAGGTACGGTTCCTTTCGGTTCATTTAGGAGAACGGTTTCGCGGGCAGAGAACTGAGGGTTAGAGACGGAAGGCCGATTTGAAGGATGTAATAGCCCCGAGTTGATATTTTGTGTCTCTTTTTTTTTTTTTAGAAATACGTTATACTTCCTGGCGGCTAGATCAAAAGACACCTGTCCTACAGGAAATATGAAAAATAAAGCAAAACATTGCGGGGTAGTTATCAGATAACGCTTCGTAAAAGCTGGTGCGGAAACTACATCCCCGACGAAGATCAATAATATAAAAAGACAGCGCCTTGCGTTCCTCCGGCTATAAATTCCGCGGTAATGAATCGCAGAATTCGTCTCATGCTGCTCCGAAATTGGAAGTGTAATCGCATTGCTGTTTGAAAAAAACAACAGCAAGAAATTACGTGACAAACGAGGAAAAATGATAGGCTATGTAATCAAAACGTATTTGGAAGAACAGGAGTGTGAAGGTGGACGGTGGACTGACCAGCGCTACACTGTAAACGCAAACTAGCCGAATTGGGCGTTTTAAGGGCTTAATACTACCTTCGCTTGGGACCGTACTCCCTTAGGGAGTATTAAGATCGGTGTAATAAAGTTCTGCGTCCTCAATTTTACTTCCTTGAGAAATTATGGGGATAAAAGGTGGAAGAAAGGAGGTAAATTCACGATCTGACGTCATTTTGTCAAATGGAGTTCAAGGACAGAAAACTCCTATTTCACTTTCTCGGGCATATCTTCCATTTAGTTTATCCGAAGCTATAGTGCATTCAGTGCTGGCGTGCATGTATGCAACTGCGTGGGCGAAAGAAGTGTTTCTCAAATTAAGTGCTTAATAAATTCATGAACGTGCTAATCAACGATTTCTTCGTCTCGTCGACTGATGCACATTGTTGTACGGAATGCACACTACCGCTGGGCTCGGGTTCACAATGCATTTCGACCACAGAATGACTTCGCTTATGTTGTTTTACCATCAAATCGAAGTTAAACTAAAAGTAGGAGCGTGTACACCCTCGATGTGGCCTATCGGCACCGCATGCACAGTCAGGGCACAGGCGATGTGCCTCAACGCACGGAATAAGATCCGGTGTTGAAAGAACCCGGCGAAAAAAAAAAAGAAAAAAGAGAAACGAAAGAAAAAAACGCGACTCTCCTCAAGCGGCTGCTCTGAAAGGCACGAAGCGCCTTTGACCTTCGAACGGCGGCGATAAGAGCGGAACAACCATCGCACGCATGCGCGCGCGAGGGGAAAAAAGAAAGTAAAAAGAAAGAAACGCAAGAGAGTCGCGAGAAACACGAGAAGTTCCGAAATGACAGCGGGTGCTACCGCAGGCTGGCCCCAGCGGCGTGCGTGAGTGATAGCGAAGCGAAGCCGTCATGGGATAACGTCGGTTTTGTGAAGGACGCCGTTCAACTACCCTGCTATGCGCCGATCATGTGTGCACATTTCATGCCGGCAGCCTTACTGTGTCCTCGTCGCTGGACGTGAAATGTGTGGTTTGACGACAGTGCAACATGCACTGCGTGTGCAATGGTGTGGCAATGGCCAGGTGACTCAAGCGAGCAGCAGCTGAAGGGCGCGCCGCGTTCGCGGCACATTCAGGAACACAAATGGTACGTAATACTTATGTTTCCTCTGTTTGCGCGACCTTGTCGCTTGGGCAGCAGTAGGTGCTCTTCTGCACATTCCGTCGTGTCAAAAGTGCAATGAAAAGCGAAAAAAGAAAGGTCATTAAGCTCGCATAACATTACATAGGTCGGCATTTTAAAGGGAGTACTCACTCAAACTCACTCACCACAATTTTTTCAGCCTTTGCACTCACTCACGTTCACACTCACGTCCACTCACACTCATGAGTACTCACTCACGTTCACACTCACGTCCACTCACACTAATGAGTACTCACTCATACCCAACTCACCACGTTCAAATGAGTGTGAGTGAGTGTGAGTTGAGTGCACTCATGAGCATAGGCGTGCGGAGGGTGGCCCTTAAGGGGGGGCAGGGAGGAGCGAAGGTTCATCGCAGCGCCCCCCCCCCTTCCTATTAAGTCAATGTATGGGGCAGAATTTGCGCCCCCCTCTCTCAGGTGACTAGGGGGGCGGCCGCCCCCTCTGCCCCCCCCTCGTGCGCACGCCTATGCTCATGAGTGAGTGTGCCGAGCTCCATAGGTCGGCACCTTAAGGGAGTACTCACTCAAACTCACTCACCACAATTTTTTCAGCCTTCGCACTCACTCACGTTCACACTCACGTCCACTCACACTCATGAGTACTCACTCACGTTCACACTCACGACCACTCACACTCATGAGTTCTCACTCACGTTCACACTCACGTCCACTCACACTCATGAGTTCTCACTCACGTTCACACTCACGTCCACTCACACGCATGAGTACTCACTCATACTCAACTCACCAAGTTCAAATGAGTGTGAGTGAGTGTGAGTTGAGTGCACTCTTGAGTGAGTGTGCCGAGCTATGCATAACAACGATGTGTGATACGTGTTTCGAATTGGCTGACCGCTTGGCGTGGCCAGCCAACTCAAGCGAGTGCGCCTTAAAACTGAATGTTTGTACGACATAATTTCCTTGCTTGCGATAAAGCATGAATGAAGCAGTGCTTCCAGGGAGTATACACTTAAGCAACAAAAAAAAAGAAAAAAAGACAGCTGTTATCACGCGGTCATGTGGTAACACATGCATTAAGGCCAGATTTGTTTTCTATTTATTCTGTTCTCATGCGCAGATTATGAGCAAGTAAGAATACTTTTCGACGAAAATTTTGCATTGTGCACTTTGTCCTTCTCCAACACAAAAAGTTAAATTGCATATCAAGGCGCATTGACATCATGAGCTTGTATACATTTAGCTAGAAAGAATAAGTCATGTTAATGACAGATTATGATGGCCATATGATGTGTAAGACATGTGCTTAATTACAGTGTGTTTGCTGAAGCACATGCATTTTATGGTATGGTCACTTCATTTGTCACATATCAGCACTGGAGCTTGCCAAGGTTACGTGTTCATATTTATGGAATTTAGGAGATGTGTCACTTGTGCAAGGCTAATTTAATCACATTGATATAAGTCAGTTGAATCTGTTGAACCTCGTTGTTGAATCACCTTGTTCCTTCCCTCTGGTTATTTTGTTTTACTTTTTGTTGCCATAGTGTTTATGATCAGCACACAGTATTCTGACTGTTGACACAATTTCTGACAAGGTAAACAGGCTGGTACTTTGTCCACGTCTTCTATTGTCGTCATTACAAGTGAACTGTTTAATTTTGCCATGAATCAATACCAAGTCGCTCAATCTTCAGTCCTAAACAGAACAACAGAACAGCTGTGGTTGATGAAGAAGCTAGTGTTCCATGTGTTGTAAGTGATAATAACAGTTGGTGCGTAACATCCCAAAGCCACCACACGATTATGAGAGGCGCCGTAAAGGAGGGCTTCGGAAAGATAGACCGCCTGGGGCTCTTTAACACGCACCTAAAGCTAACTACCTGGGCCTCAAGCAGTCACGCCTCCATTGAAATCCGTTTAACTCCAAGGTTAATCATACTAAAATTTGCACCCCTTTACACTACAATGCTAACTTCACTGACAGCTAAAACTACTCGAATGATGGTACACAGGACAAAAGTACACTTCTGGTGCTCTTTCGCATTTCATTACAGTTGTGTACTTTTTGCCCTCTGTACTTTAAGTGAAAAGTTCACAAGAAACTACTTAGCAGCATCTCACTATTGCAATTGTTTCGTGTTCTGTTTAAAGGTCTGCAATAGTATAGTCAAGTGTGAGTCTTTGCCAAGACATTCATATTTCTGTATATGAAAGCTTAATGGACTTCTATTATTTTCAGGAAGACATTTCTGGCAAAGCTGCAAGAGTTGCTCACGCACTTGTTTGTGTACAAGACACTGTATTGTGGGAACACTCCCCTGTGCCTCACTCTACCCTAACGAGGACCTGAAGTGTAATGCAAACCACAGAAAGATATACACACTTAGTGCAAAAAAATTACAAAAATAAAGAACCATGCACTCACAGAATGAGTATGAACGTGACTAAAAACGCCATACACGTGTTAAATTTCAGTTGCTAGTACTGCGTTGTCCTGTTCCCTTCAATTTTATTTCTATGTGTGTTGCTGTTTTGTTTTCACTGTTTAACTATGAACTCAATTCCTGACTGCTTTACAGGCTCTATAGATTCGTGGTCAAATTCTATTCAACCACATGGCATAGCAAGCCCTAGGATCCAATATGCCAAGCCACCAGCCACTACTTGTAGGAAATTTTTAATTTTAGGCATGTGATTGCCTAATTTCAAGTTGACCTTGCAGCCATGGTAGTGGTATTAACTTTCAATGCGGTAATTATGCGCAAGCCATGAAGTGAGGAATTAAAGATGAAGAACTTTTTAGGTTGCTGATGACAGTGGCTGGCATGGGAATATTGTAAACATAGCTGTAGTAATTATGTATAATAGAAGTATTGGTATATTGCAGTTGTGTGATAATGGCGACAAATTCCCAAGTATATTTCTGGAAAACTGCATTCATTTTCAGATATTTGTGAGTAAGTATGTGCAGCCAGCCATATATGAATGCAATGTTATCATTTTGCTGGCATGGCTGAACGCCTTTACAAATTGTGGTAAGTGGATCTACAATCAACACCACAGGTCTATTTTGGACTTTTCTGCAGAACACAGAACTGTATGATGATGTGTGACATGTTTTGATGCCATAGAGCAAACTAATTCAATTAAAATCTACAACATGCCTCCCTGCTTGGTTGCATATTTCTTAAAAGTAATGCTAGCCTTAATGTACTAGCTTAGTTGCCTTCATGTGCAGGCTGACACCAAGTTCCTTGTAGATCCCATTCTCTGGATTGTGTTTACATACTAGCCCTGTGAAGTGCACATGTCAGTGTGCATTATGATGAGATTTGCCACACTACTTTCATGTTGCTTTACTGTTGTGAATTATATATAGTGCTTGGGCTGTACTGTATACGTTCTTAGTGTTTTGTATTGGGTGTAGGTTCTGTGCAAGAAGATGGAAATATACATATGCTTACACTGACATGAGAACTGCTACTGCTTTGATTCCAATAAAACATTGTGAACACTGTTTTTCTTATCATCCTTATCACAGCTGTTTCGTTGAAGAAGACGGCAATACTAGATTTTTTCATTCTTGCTACATCATCTGTGCAAGAGGAGTGCCGCATACACTTGGACTTTCATAAGGGCGAAGTGCATGTGCATTAACTGTTTTATTTAACGGGAGACCTGTCACCGCTAATTTGTGGTGGTTGTACTTAACATTGGGGCATGCTTACGCATTCGCTTTAATGCATTTGTGTGATGTTAAACAATGAAGGTTAATTAGTAAGATTGTAGGTAGTCTCCGAGTGTGAAAGCGACTAAATACTGAATTTGAGTTAGAGAATCACTGTGTGCCCCGCGAAAGTGCGAGTTGCGAATAAGTGCTAATTGTGGATGTAGATTCATCATCATCATCATCATCATCATCAGCCTGTCTACGCCCACTGCAGGGCAAAGGCCTCTCCCATGTTTCGCCAATCAACCCGGTCCTGTGCTTTCTGCTGCCACGTTATACCTGCAAACTTCTTAATCTCATCTACCCACCTAATTTTCTGTCTCCCCCCTCACGCGTTTGCCATCTCTTGGAATCCAGTCAGTTACCCTTAATGACCAGCGGTTATCCTGCCGACGTGCTACGTGCCCGGCCCATATCCATTTCTTCTTCTTGATTTCAACTATGATATCCTTAACCCCCCGTTTGTTCCCTGACCCACTCTGCTTTCTTCCTGTCTCTTAAGGTTACACCTATCATTTTCCTTTCCATCGCTCGCTGCGTCGTCCTCAGTTTAAGTTGAACCCTCTTTGTAAGTCTCCAGGTTTCTGCTCCGTAGGTAAGTACCGGTAAGATGCAGCTGTTATATACCTTCCTCTTGAGGGATAGTGGTAGACTACCATTCATGATTTGATAATGCTTGCCGAATGTGCTCCATCCCATCCTTATTCTTCTAGTTATTTCACTCTCATGGTTCGGCTCCGCGGTTACTACCTGTCCTAAGTAGACGTACTCCTTTACAACTTCCAGTGTCTCGCCACCTATTGCAAAGCGCTGTTCTCTGCCAAGATTGTTCCACGTTACTTTAGTTTTATGCATATTAATTTTCAGACCTACTCTTCTACTTTCCGTATCCAGTTCAGTAATCATAAGCTGTAATTCGTCTCCCGCGTTACTCATCAATGCAATGTCATCAGCGAATCGCAGGTTACTGAGATACTCTCCATTAACTCTTATCCCTAACTCTTCCCAATCTAGGGCCCTGAAAACCTCCTGTAAACACGCGGTGAATAGCATTGGAGAGATCGTGTCTCCCTGCCGTACGCCCTTCTTTATTGGGATTCTGTCGCTTTCTTTATGGAGGACTATAGTGGCTGTGGATCCGCTGTAGATTTCTTCCATTATGTTTATATACGCTTCGTCGATGCCCTGATTCCGCAGTGCCTGAATGACTGCTGATGTCTCCACCGAATCAAATGCCTTCTCGTAATCTATGAAGGCTATGTATAGGGGTTGGTTGTATTCCGAGCATTTCTCTATCACCTGATTGATAGTATGAATATGATCTGTTGTTGAGAAGCCTGTACGAAATCCTGCCTGGTCCTTTGGTTGATTGAACTCTAATGTCGTATTAATTCTGTTAGCAATTACTTTTGTAAATAGCTTGTAGACAACGGACAGTAAGCTGATGGGCCTGTAGTTTTTCAGGTCCTTGACGTCCCCTTTCTTATGGATCAAGATGATGTTGGCGTTCTTCCAAGAATCTGGTATCGTCCCCGTAGAGAGACACTTCGTATACAGGGTGGCTAGTTTTTCTAACACAATCTCTCCACCGTCTTTTAACAGGTCTGATGTTACCTGATCCTCACCAGCGGCTTTGCCTCTTTGCATTCCCTTTAGGGCTTTCTTTACTTCTCCTGTCAATACTGGTGGGATGTCCGATTCCTCTGGGCTATTATTGCTTCTTACATTATCATCTTGACTGTCTCGGCTGCTGTACAGATCTCTGTAGAACTCTTCCGCCACCTCAACTATTCTATCCATATTGGTTGTGACCTTGCCTTCCTTGTCCCTTAATGCATACATCTGATTTTTGCCTATGCACAGTTTTGTCTTCATAGCTTTGAGGCTTCTTCCGTTCTTTATAGCATGCTCAATTCTCTCCATATTATACTTTCTTATGTCGGCTACTTTACGCCTATTGATTAACTTGGAAAGCTCCGCCAGCTCTATTTTGTCTGTTGCATTTGAGGCTTTCATGGTTGGACGTTTCTTAATGAGGTTTTTCGTCTCTTGGGATAGCTTACCAGTGTCCTGTCTAACGACTGTACCCCCCGACTTCCACTGCACACTCCTTAATGATACTAGTCAGATTATCATTCATTGCGTCAACGCTAAGGTTGGTTTCCTCGGTTAAAGCCGCGTACCTATTCTGAAGTGAAACTCTGAATTCCTGTACTTTCCCTCTCAGAGCTAGTTCATTAATCGGCTTCTTGCGGATCAGTTTCTGCCGTTCCTTCCTCAAGTCTAGGTGAATTCGAGATCTTACCATTCTGTGGTCACTGCATCGGATCTTGTTAACTACTTCCACATCCTGTACAATGCCCGGGTGGGCACACATTATGAAGTCTATTTCATTTTTAGTTTCGCCATTAGGACTCCTCCACGTCCACTTACGAGTAGCCCGTTTTCTGTAGAAGGTATTCAAGATCCGTAAATTGTTGCGTTCTGCGAATTCTACTAGTAACTCCCCTCTGGCGTTTCTAGAGCCAATGCCATATGTAGATTATCGTTCAGCTACTCTGAAGGCGCTGCTGCACCTGCGTTTGGCTCGCGACAGCACGCGCGCAATAAATGCACGCAGTGTAGGCGCGTTACAATGTCCTTGTAACTCGGGCATCTGCATAGGCGTGCACACGGGGGGGGGGGGAGTCTGCCCCCCGTGCATTGACTTAATAGGGAGGGTGGGCGCAGCGACGAGCCTTCGTCCCCTCGCCCCCTTCCACCTGTTGAGGCACCCTGCGCACGCTTGTGGGCATCTGCGTGAGTAACTTTTATATGCTATGGGAGTCGTAGCGGTGAGCGCGCCGGTGGATGACGAGAACGATGGACACAGGCACGCTCGCGGCTCGCGCTTAGGGGCCGCTGACAGTCAGTCGCGGCAGAGTTTTGAAATGATAAAGATGTGTTGCTCAGTGTTTCGTCCTCGTCTCTGGGGCCTTCCGTGCGGCGGAAGGCACAGACCCCATCAATGGAAACACAGGCGGTCTCGTACAGCTCAGAACACGCCCCTGCCATGGGACGCGTGCAGCTCGCGGCAGAAACGAAAGTAGCTCCACATCATACGCCCATGGAATGCACATATGTTCGGCCATCTGAGGATACCTCTTGTTACGCTGGTATCCACGAATGTTGGGGCGAGTGAAACAGCGTCGAAGTACTCAAGAGGGCACACGTTTACCATTTTTCTAGCGGCACGACACGACGAACCGAATAGTTCGAAGCTGAAGGTGTTGACCTTGGCCTTCGTGACACCCCTGAGTTTATGTACTGGCCTTGCGAAAGCGCGAACACATGCCGATGCTACGAGAACAAATGTTTGAGGTGTCGCAGACAGGTTAGTAGCCGCTTTGTAGATATATACCCCCGTGAAAAAGTACGCAAGCTAGTGGTGGCGCTGTGGTGTAATGGATATGATGTTTGCTTTCAGTGCGTGTGGTCGCGAGTTCGATTCCTGTGTCGTGCGTGCTTGAATACATATGTCATATTTGTGCATGAATACATCAATGTCCATTTTCGAATATGTCCTAGCGATGAATAGTTGCAAGAAATGTCTCTGAAACGCTAGTATAGTGCCTGAAATACCTTTTTTTTCTCGCCCTCTCTCGGGCCGCGTATAAAGGGGCGTTTTAAAAGCTCTCTAAAGAATCAGAAAAACTTCCAATGATCTCCGTTCAAGCCCCCCGAAATGAGTTAAAAAAAACACCAAAGTTACCTCCTAAATTCCCTCTTTTGACTCCGTTTACTTTGTAAACAAGCCTTGTTAAGCCTTGTGCACCGCAAATCGACTGTGTATCTCGAAAACGGAGCTGTTTTATCGGCAGTATACGCTTAGCGAAGCCTCATTACTCAAATCTAAATCAAATGCCAGCATTATTTGGGGATGAATGAGTTTAATAATGCAGGCCGACGGCTAGAAAGATTCGAAGTGGACGGCTGTCGCTTCAACAGGCACCGCCATCTTGCGTTGCGTACCCCCCCCCTAAAACCTCCTTTGGTAGGGGGGTTTTGCGTAGTACCTTTAGGAAGGAAATTAAGAGCCGGGCCCAAAACTCCCAAAAAGGCTCAAACCCGTTTGCTGTGTAGTCTCACGCAAGAGTACTACCTTACGCTTGGTACGTAAGAGCCTACCCTATGTACATAATTTTGGAGAAGCACACCTATTTCCTATGAAACGTTTAAAACGCACAGAAATCTAGCGGTGTCAAAACAATTGATCATTAAATAAAGTATAACAACACACCTAAACAATCTTCAACATTGTGGCACCCGTTTCTCCTCGGTTTTGTGTGCAGCAGAAGTGAAAGCGGTACGCGGTGTAGCCTCAAAGTTTTTTGCTGCTGTTACTATGTTCACGGAGAATGAACCTATTCACTGTTTTCTTTGTTCATGTATTTATGCAAGTTCTAATTAGACTTAGCCCCACATGTTAACGTAGGCCCACTGAAACATGTGATGTGGCCAGTAATTGAACGCGCGAAAAATATCTTACAAGATGCCCTACATATAACGGATCAAAATTGCAAATCTAAAAGTTCCGAAACGCTCGTTACGCCCTGCCTCAGAGTGGGTGTGCTCTTAACAAGAACTGACACAATCTTCGTGTTTCGGGCAAATCAAGCCTGCTAAGTTATCGTGAATGGGGGGCCTTCTATTCAATAAAAAGAACAAAAAGAAGTGTGTGGTGTTCCCCAAAATATGCTCAAACTAGGGTGATATTCTCGCATATATCATCCCGAACACTTAGGAACGCAGGGAGTGCACTAAAAAAATCATACTAGCGTCCTCTGTTTCTGCATCCCAGTGCCGTCTCTTTCGGCACTGCTGAAATTTGCATTTGTGTATTTGGATTGCGTTTGCGTTTTTTGGTATCTTTGTTTTTTTTTGTTTTTGAAGGCAGGGCCTGCTGTCTGGTGAATAATGTTCGTACAGGAAAGGTACAGCTTACGAGACACTGGCAACACTTTCTTGTGCAAGATTCCATAACTCTGATTTTTTTAAAGAGCGTTGTAGTCTCTACACACTGCGAAAACATGCGTGCAACATGTTTTTATGCGTACAATTTTTGATTGATGCTTGTTCGCTATCTTGCTTTCTTTTTTTTCTCTAGCAGCCTCTTATTCAGTTTCTGAAGGCTCGGTTACGTCGAAAACGCGCTATGAAATATAACAGTGATAATATATGCGCATATTGCCCCCCCGCGTTCAAGATCATTCTGTTAAGATAACGCACATGACGCCAATAGTTAATTTTATTTGAGAGCTTACGCAAGCACCAGCGATAACGCTCGAATGTTCCATGCCGCATGTATAAATGCGGATGCAACTCCCAACAGATCGGTTAAACTGCAGCTGACGCTTTATTCGCCGCTATCTGTGTGTATTGCTGCAGTTTGAATTTTAGTTTTCCGAGCACAAGTTCGCTAAAATAAAAAGTTTAGTCTTGAAGAAGTCGACAGCAGCCCTGGTCACATGACAATATACTAAAGGACGGCAAGAAAAGAATTTGAACAAAGCCTGTGAAGCTTCGTAACATGTTTTTTTTTGGGGGGGGGGAGATGGAATAGAATAAATAAATCTAGAGTGCCACTTTCAGTTCTGTCTGGCCGAACGCATTTCCTGATTCGGAGATGCGTCTGGTTGGAAATTATATCATTTGTAGTTTTAAGTTTTAAAGAGACCCGTACCCTTGTTATGGGTGCGCTCAAAAATTCTCCGCGGAAGACAAATGCCCCGTCGTCTGCATCCGAAATCTGGATGTGAATGAGTACAGCCGCATTACATGCAGATATGCAGGATAGAAGAAACGGCAAAGCTGCAGCGGCTTGCGCAGTGCTTGTCGGAGTGCGCCCACTGCAGAAATCACTTTCAGGAACACCAAAAGCAACGCATTTCGAATGTCTGATTGTCTGAAATCTACATCACGGCTGAGAGAAATAAAAATCTCATCATGTCTCACCAAGGGCATGACTGCGAGAAGTGAAACGCAATCAAAATGTAATGTGGTAGCTACTATTCACTGCGTGTGCAAGCTTTTAAAGTACAAAAAGGTGTCACAGAGAAGGCACAGATGCGATGTGATTGCATTACCGCAATTACAGTGTGAAATATTATCTCCCTCTGGAATAATAATGGGGACTCCTATAATAAATAACTAGCGAAGCATTTGAGCTAGTTGGCACAGATATTTTGCGACATATTTACTAGCACTAATTTTTTCTCGAAAAGTCTTGCACATCATAGGGAGCCAGACTTCATCAAAGTTTGTTCACTGAACATGTAAATAAGTTACCCTATGTACCAACAAATGCAGTGAATTCGTTTGTTCATTTACCAGCTTGTTTATCTGTGCAGACGGCAAGGTGTTTGCCGGTTTCGTGAGAACGTTTTGTTGTTTCACTATTACCCTGCCTTGTCGAAAGCGTCTTTTAGATGTGAAGCATCTTATGGCGAAGCTTAATCCGGTGGTGGTGGTGGTGGTCGTGTGCCGCGTGACCACCCTTACTGCGCATGCGCAAACCCTTTAAAAATAATAAAACCCTCCTCTCCCCCTCCTCTAGGCATCCCTCCCCGCGGCAACCACACTCCCACTGCGCATGCGCGTCCCCCCCTCTCTCTCCTCTCCTACGCTCCCCCCCCTCTCTCCTCTAGGCATCCCTGCCCACAGGGGCACACTCCCACTGCGCATGCGCGTCCCCCCCCTCTCTCGCCTCGCGACGCCGACGCAGGCAGCGTCTGCTAGCGAGTTTCTTGGTTGACAAAACCGACTGCTCGCGCTCCACAACCGTTCACTGTCCACCCCGTATATATGGCACTGGATTTTGACCTGCAAGGTGGTGCCGGTGGGAGATTTCTCCTGTGCGATGTTGAACAATAAAAATTCGCAGCGTTCGCGTTAACTAAAAGCGGACTGCGGGTCTTTGTGTCCAGTCGGAGTCTTCTGTCTCTCATTGCCCATTAGCAGCGATTGGCATGTTCCAGTAGGAAACACCGCTCCATCACTGCGTGGTTGCGCCCCTCCAGTTTTCTCTCCTGCGCAACGCTGCGATGAGCGCCAGCGTCAACGCCGCCGGCAGTGTAAGCGTTAGCATCCTCTGCTTCACATCTACACATGGTTCCCTTTAGCGGGAGATGGTGTAAATTTTTTTTCGTTAGGTTTTTCGTGCTAGTCCGCCGTGGTGGAGCGGTGGTTATGGTATTCGGCTGCTGCCCGAAAGGTCGCTGCTTCGATCCTGGCCACGGCGGTCACATTTCGATTAAAGCGAAATGGTGGAGGCCCGTGTACTGTGCCATGTCAGTGCACGTTAAAGAACATCAGATGGCCGAAATTTCCGGAGCCCTCTACTACCGCGTCTCTCGTAATCATATCGTCGTTTAGGACCTTAAATCCCAGATATAATAATAATAATAATAATAATAATAATAATAATAATAATAATATTAATAATAATAATAATTATTATTATTATTAGCGAAGCTCCTTAGCTCGCACGATGTCCGTTGTCGCCGTCGTCGTCGTAGGTCCCCGTCGGAACAGCTGCGGCGCCGCTCCGAAACCCTCTCTCAGCAAGCGTATCGATCAAGGTCATGACGTCGTGCGCAGAACTGTTCGTGGAGCACACGCAGCGTGCATACCGACCGCGCACAGGTGTCGTGCCGGCGCCGCGCCGCTCCTACCTCCAGCGCGCATACAAACCGTGTACAGCGCGCTGCATTGCTCGCAAGCCGATCGTACTTAGACCGTGCAGCGCTAGCGCAGCGAACAATGGCGCTACACTTAGTGAAATAAAATGACGTAGACTGTCTTCCAAGGAGCTTCGCTCCATCATCAGCATTCAGCATTTACTTCTTGAGTCTGCAGTAATTTCATTATTATTATTATTATTATTATTATTATTATTATTATTATTATTATTATTATTATTATTAAAGTTTTTAGTGATAGTATATGTCACAAAGAATGCAATCATATGCATTTGGCATTCAGTTTTCTTTCTGAAACGAAGCTTCAATGCTCGACGTTGCTGTTGCTGACATATTCATTCCAACTTCTATCGACTGAGGATATACTCACTGGCGTTCTCACGCCATCCTTTTGGAACTCTTGAAAATTGTGCAAGGAGGTAAAACTTTCATCGGATTATATAAATTGGAGCACACACGCGTATTTTTCGGCTTCCTTACGTAAAACAGCCTAATGAGCCCTGATTAATTCCGGTACCTACGGCCCATCCCATTAGTTCCAAGTCATTCAAGTGCTCGGAAATTATCAGAATGTAAATATTTGGCACTAACGAGGGAATAAACGAGGAAAGTTGAATTTGCGAACTTTAAAAGAAAAGAAGTATTATGGTCAGATGCATATAACTTAGGCTGCCCCAGATAAGTACGCTCAATTTTGAATAACACCACTTCAATATTGTCAGAGAGCCTGGCAACAAAAAGAAATCCTTAATGACACTGGGTAAAGGTGCTATAAAAAAGCGTTAGGCAACTTTTAAGCGGAAAGAGATTGTCTTCGCATAGGTTTCATGGCAAAGCAACCACGCGGGTACGTTTTCTTGACAACAAGCAAAACCACAATTTATGTCATTATACATGCTTGCATTATTCATGCATTATTTGGGACACCCGTCACGACGGCCACATTTCTGTGAGGCGAAACAGAAGAGATATCCTGTAAGTACGTGCATGTTAAGAGGCACACTTTGTTAAAAGATTTAAGTAGCCACATGTTACTACGTACCTAAAATTCAGACCTTTGTGTCTGTGCGAAAAGTTTCAAAAATTATAATGTAATTTGGTTCGGGTTTCTCTGTGCGTTGCATTTCACGTGCTTGTTATTGTATTGATGAGATATGCGGTAGATACATTTTCGTACGCAAATTTTCTACCACGTGTATTCCAACAATAACTCGGAGCAAAGAAAGCGCGGCATCTACAGTTTGTATGTTTTCAGCATACCTACTGTGAATTTATTCTCATTCAACTTAAATCATCCTTTTGATTGCTGTTTTTGTTCTTCGCTCTTAGCAGATTTCTCATGGAACTTCAGTGAAGTGCTGACAAAATAATGTCAATATTCTTTGAAGGCAGAAACATGAAAACTAAGAATAGCAAAATAATCCCAGAGAGCACACCAGGACAACGCCGAATAATCCAATATCTGCCACCCTCTTTCACCATTCTCGTTGGGTTCTTCCAAGATCAAATTGAGTTTTATTCTTTGCTTTCTGCACATGACGTTTGAAGTAATGCGACGTTGCCTCGCAAGGGGGCGCTCGCAATAAGCAACACACGTGCTCTTGTACAGACAACGCCAGCGTGGTGAATTCGTTGCTCGAGACGCCTGCATGAACTGTTTTAGCGTGCAACTTGTTTAGTATCATTATTCTGATCGTGTTTCAACGCCCGCTTGACATAGAAGGGTGAATGAACGTTGCACGTTCCTTTGATCAGTCCCTTTTAACAATGCAGGCTTAGTTTAAACAGACTTTACGGAAGCAAGGTCTTGCCGAAACAATGTCCCATCCTGACAATATTTGTGTTTCTCAGGGCTGAAGAACCGTCTACACATAGAAGAAGAAATGATGGTACCTGGTTACTCAAAAGCAAAGAGATAAGGGCATCTTTACTTACAGAATTTACTTTCCTGCAGAATGCGCTCAAGCTACCCTTGGCTAGCTATTTTCCTTAGTCATGCGACCGCTACTAACCAAGATCTAATTGTGCAATATCATAATTTCCTTTAACACAAGGTCCAGATACAGTCGTAGACTTTGGGTCCTCCTTATATGCACCATCCATTTGTAACATTTCTGTATTTGTACCAATAAATATAGATTCTAAATTCCAAAAACGGGAGGCCGATTGACTTTGAAGAAAAAAAAGTTAACAGGGATCGATGCGCAGTCTATCCTGTCAAACAAACATAAGATACCAATAGATAATGAAGCCATGAAAAATATAGGGGGCGTTATTTATATCCCTCAGTTCAAGTGTACCGACCATGAAATGAAGGAAAATGAGTCAAAGTGGACGAAACAATAAACCTTCACCCGTTCGAGCTAGAACCATCCCTGTTTCATGCTTACATCTGTTTGTCGGACAGCGCCAATCGTTGTTATAGCAGCGAATATTGAACATTCTTTTTTTCCAGATGGCACAGCATAACATGCTTCCTTGTACGAGCTCACAGCTTACAAATAAACCATAAAATGCTGCCTAGAGACATTATGTCGGCAGGCCCTGGACCTTTGCAATGAAAATTGTGAAACCAGAAGGATTGATCGAGGTACCCGTTTTAGTTTTTTTTGTTAGACCCAGTCACATGAAACCATCACATAATGAATCTAGTGAAAATATAGGGGGACTTATTTCTAGCTTCTAATCTATAGCCTTTATATGAAAATAATACATCGTGTCAAACTGCGTTATCATTTGACAGCTTTTGTAAACAACATGAGTCATAAAACAGTTGGCAATCATTTTTGTTCAAGGTAGATGTGGACCTGCCTGACTGATAGTTGGGATTGAGTGATAGCTTCTGCAAAGTGAAGTGCCAAAACGTTGCGCAAGATTTACGAGTTCCGTAGAGAACAGCATAAACAGTGCGTGAGGTTGCACTGCAACTTACGCGTTCACTAATGTGACCATCGTTTTTTGGCTGCTGTCGCCCTTTTCTATCAAGTTTGTGTCTGTGTATGCGGAAATCATCTACGCGATAAGATTTTAAATGTTCTTGTACACTATATATGGCGACGGTTATAAGCATTATGACAACTATTGGAAGTGATAGAAATAGCCATTCCCTCTATCGAAGCCCTCGATAGAGTGAATGGTGTGTCAAGGGAGAGTACTGAGCCAACTGTTATTTATTATCCTATCTGTACTACTCAGTGAAGAACTCGAGACATCTTGCTGTCTGTGTATGGTGATGACAAATGCACTTCAATGACCCGTCCTAGCGAAATTCAAATTAAAAAGAAGCAAAAGCGTGCAGTCTGGGTATCATCCGCATGTATGCCTGTACAGTGAAAAGTGCAACTAATACATGCAAAGGCTGTAAGCATTACATTTACACTGAAGCTAGTGATCTGCTTCGGTAACCCGACACAAGTTTTCAAAGCAAAGCTTGATTATAAAGTTTTTCGGGTCGAAGCAGATATCAACATTTAATATTAATAGTATTCATTGCTGAATATTGTCTAAATAGCTCTGACATAGCACCAAGATATATATAATGTACTAATTATTCAACCATGTAGCTTAATGTTTTGTGAGTACAGTGTGCCGTACAGTAGTTAGGAACTCCACTTCTGGCAAAAGACAATGATTAACACATGCAACGCGCAATACGAGTCGATTGAATGGTCGGTGAAAACACATCACGAAATGTTGTCTCCGCGCCAAAACATTGTGTTACAGTCACGACGAAATGTCTACCGATTCCATTGCAATAAGCTCTACCTTTACAGTCGTATGACTTGCAGGCCCCGCCCCCGCAGCGCGAGGGCGGGAACAGAGGGCGTCAGTGACATAGTAGAAATGGGCGCCGTACATGTGCATACATCATACAGCAACACACGTCTTATCTTGATGTCAAGAAAAGATGAAGCAAGGAAAAGTTGCGGACATGCCACGAAACGCGTTCGCTGCGGTAGGATCGAAATGCATACGGCTAGGCTAATTAGGTCGTGCCGTAGTGAATAACTCATGCGTGGACGCCCACGAAAGGGGCTCTCGTGTTCAATCATGCATGCGAATCACTCCGCCAAAATCCATTTCCTGTTATCTTGCGGCTATTCCTAGTTCAGCCGAAACTTCAGTCAACAAGCATTACGTCGCACGTTTAATCAGGTAAACAAGAAAGAACAACAGAACAAGAAGCTTCGGATACCTATCGCGCTCGATGACGCTGCAAGTAGGGTGATTAAGGTACAACATTAATCACCCGGCACAGGCTCATTCTGCGGTGATCCGCAAGGCCGCAGGGGCTCTAATCTTCTAGTTCATTATGTAGGTTGCGGTCCAGATTAGGGGTAATGCGTTCAGTCTGCAGAGACCGGATAAGGCCATTGTAAACGGAGCAAACAAAATGACTTCGCTCGGGCACGAAGGCTGGGAGGCGACTCCTGACGGACATAGTTATCCCGCCGGCCATGGTGGACGGCAATTACCAGGGACTGTCAAGAGGACAACGTGAACAAATCAACGTATCCCCCCATTTCGCGCAACATCCACCCGCTGCGAAACATGTGAAGAAGACGGGCCACGGCGCCCGTGATCTTCCGCAGGACAGCAGAAATCCCTGGGGGGGAGATGCTTTGTCGACGCGGCCCAGTACGGGAACAGCAACAAATACACAGTGGTCTCGGTCGACCAAGCTGGTTCGATCATCAACGCCGCGTCGATTGAATGTTCCTCCTCGAGCGCTGCCGAGCAGGTGGCCGTCGCATCACTCTCCTCGACGAGAGACGAGAAGCGTGCGAACGTATTCAGTGAATCCCAGGCAGCCATCCGTGCCTTCGTCGCCGGCGCAATCGCCAGAGAAGCACGCCGTGTTCTCGGCGAAAAAGACATCTCTAATTACATCTTAATGAGGTTCCCTGCTCACATGGGCCATTTTGAAGGAGGCCCAACGACCACAACGAGATGGCCCACTCCAAGGCGCGAGGTAGGACGTTCCGCGCCCAGGGAGGTTCTCCCCAGCCCACGACATTAAAAAATAGAGATCATCCCACCACATACAATGAGATTACACAGCACTTCTACCTAAGCAGCAGGGTCTATCCCCCTCCTCACAGAAAACTCCAAATTATCCTCGGAAATGAAACAACGCCATGTCCGCGCTGACACCACTACAGCGCCAACTTGGTGCTTCACACTACACTTGGTTTAAGCACTACAGAGTCAATAAGTGTGTAGTGTTTAAACACACCGTAATCCTTGATATCAGCGGTGTGACTATTATGAGGCGTACCTATTAATATTTTGTGAGGAACAGCACCGCTATGGCAAGGAATATGAATGCCTCTTATACACGGACTTCCTGCAGGACTTCTTTTTGTCTAACTGGTCATGGTCCGCGTAGGTATCGTCGCTTTGTGTTGCCCACATCTCTCTGTGCTGCCGACACAGGGCTCTGGGCTCTACGGAATTCTAAACAAGACAGGCCGCAACAAAGCATAAAACTACAGCTGCTTCGAGCTTTTCCCCTTACATACAAATGCAGTGCGATAACGGCCTCGTTCCTCGGTTGTGCAATTGCGGCAAGCGTCGCCACGCCATTTTTCCACATACAGGGCTGGGAGCTTTCCCAAGGGTATCGCGCCGTCACGTATCATCTGGCATCAAAGACACTTTTCGGAGTATACGTGCGCGCGACACACTTCGAGCTGGGAAGGTTGCCGATTGCGACTGCAGTGCTGCCTGCTCGACTGTGCCGTCCATGCTCATTTTCTGCAATCTATGTACCCTGTTTCGCGGGATACAATGACTCTGTAGCCATTATTTATCAACATTCATATCCTATTGTGCTGTTAGAGGAGAGAGGGGATGTGCGATTAAGTGGCAAAGAATGAGACGCTCGTAGTGATGTACTCATGTGAAGAGAAGCCCGGTGTTATCGTGCCAGTCCGTCAGGAGCGCAAAGTAAGCAAGGTAATTTGGTATATAGATTTAGCTTCGACTAAAGTTTTGAGTCATATCACTGAATTCTATCATTTTTTCATGGTATATTTCAGCCATTCCATGATCTCGGATGAAACTAAGATATTAGTACTTTAGGCCTAACCGTATATTTCTGTAACTCCTTCAAGGTGCCTCTTTCCTCTGCTCCTTAAAATCGAAAAAAATGCGGTAACCAGAACACGAGAAAGAGTTTCGCTTCGCCAAATGGTCTGGCAGGGAAGGGTTACAATCGAAATTCGGGCTGTGCCAAGCAGGAAGTCCGTGTTGAGCGCATTCTTATCAGGGAAGTGTTTGTCACCTGCGCATGTGTACCGTTTACGTGACAGCCGGGTCCCTTTGGGGGAAAGACCGCTGCGCCGTGCGGGAAGCGATATGCCCACTCTTGCCGCCGAGTTGTACGTGCCTGCGTATACTGTTGCACGCGCGCGTAATGTCGCTCTGCTTTTGCGGGGGTGAATCTAGGAGCAGCGTGTGCTCTCGGGATTCGTATGGATCCGGAGGTCGGTACGTGAGGCCGGCTCCTGATAGCGGGGGTTCCTTCCGGGAACAAAAATAGCGGCCGATCTGACTGGCGTGGCAGGACGAAGAACCATCGCTACATAGTCGCAACGTGTCTGAATGTCGTAGCCCTTAGGAAGTCCTGAAGGGGAAGCGAGAGACGTTAAAGGGGAAAGACAGGTATATACTAACCTTAGAATTGTAGGTGCAAGTGTGTGGCTGGTTGGCTGAATGTAGGAGATAAACAGAGAGCTCGTCACGACATGAATAACGTGAAAGTCCCGTCGCGTACGTCGTCAAACCCTTTCCTCCAGACACGCGTGGCACATACCCGTATACCACGGGCCGCGATATGCGGGTATGCGCCACGGGTGATTGACAGTTTATATCTACCCAAGAACGGCGAGAACACACATTGGTAAATTTCAATGTGAGAGCGTTAAAAAACATTGACAGCGGCAGCGTTAGCCTGACGAACGCAAAGCATAAAGATCAGGGTCCAAGCAGGAATCGAACTCGAGCATTCTGCGTGGCAATCATGTAGTCTACCGCAGAGCCACGCCAGGTCTCGAAACTGCGTTGGAAAATGATCCTATGCAGGTGTAAAATTAGTGAGACGTCAATCTTGGTTGCGGTGCTGGCTATCTAATTTGATAACCATTTCATAAGTACTCCTACGATACAGGCTTCACGCGGGATAGCGTGACTGGTATACTTAAGCGACATCCACTGAAGTCAGTCTACGTAGCGCTAGCCAGGGCTACCGTCCTCGCAAGCACGCGTGCTACATGTCAGTCACCGCTTCTGGTGTTGGTAATACCCATGTTGCTGTTGCCATCGTTACGCAACTGTAAACGACTAGTTATATTAAATATATGCCACTGTTCAACAAATGTCTGTGCGTACGACATTTGTAGATATCTGTAGCGTCACTTCGAAACTTATCGCTCAAGAAACAATTCACATCACAGTCACCTTTCGTCCGCATGCTTCACATAACATCGATTTCCGTGGTATTTGGGAACTGCCGAGTTTTTAAATGCGAAGTATTTCTTAACGAACTTCGGCGACTTTGAGCGTATCTATCTATCTATCTATCTATCTATCTATCTATCTATCTATCTATCTATCTATCTATCTATCTATCTATCTATCTGTCTGTCTGTCTGTCTGTCTGTCTGTCTGTCTGTCTGTCTATCTGTCTATCTATCTATCTATCTATCTATCTATCTATCTATCTATCTATCTATCTATCTATCTGTCTGTCTGTCTGTCTGTCTGTCTGTCTGTCTGTCTGTCTGTCTGTCTGTCTGTCTGTCTGTCTATATAGCCGCCTACGGCTTTTTGCTCTCCAGATCGTATCGTTAATGGAATTTATGCCAAAATTGGTATGGCATAACATGACTGTATGACGAACATGAATTACTGGTCATATCATGACAATCATGAATAGCTTGTCATGAACGGTAAGATTTACACGCCATGGCTCTGGTGCTCCTGCGGCCGTTTTCTTAAATTGATATATCCAAAAATTGGTATGATGAGACATTTCTGCATGACCAACATAAATGACAGGTGGTAATATGAAAATCTTGACGTGCATGTCATATACAACATGACTTACATGCCGCGCTCATGGTGCACTGACGGCCGTTTCGCTAGCTTGAAATACACCAAATTTGGCATTGCGTGACGTGACTGTATGACGAACGTAAGTGGCAGGTGGTAATATGGAAATGATGACATGCCATGTGCAACATGACTTGCAACCACACTGATGGCGCACTCGCGGCCGTTTCGCTACCTTGATATACACCAAATGTGGTGTTGCGGGACGTGAATGTATGACGAACATAAATGACAAGTGGCAATATGGAAATCATGACATGTCATGTGCAACATGACTTGCACGCCACGCTGATGGCACGCTCGCGGCCGTTTCGCTAGCTTGATATAGACGAAGTTTGGTATTGCGTGACGTGACTGTATGACGAACATAAATGGCAGATGGTAATATGTAAATCATGATATGTCATGAGCAACATGACTTGCATGCCACGCTCATGACACGCTCGCGGCCGTTTCGCTAGCTTGATATACACCAATATTGGTACTGCGTTATGTGACTGTATTGCGAACATGAGTGGCAGGTGGTAGCATGAAAATCACGGCATGCATGTCTTGTACCACATGATTTACATGCCACGCTTATGGTGCACTTGCGTCTAATTCGCTAGCCTGATGTACATACACCAAAATTGGTATCGCGTGTCGTGACTATGGCGAACATAAATGACAGGTCCTAACATAAAAGTCATGATATGCATGTTATGTACAGCATGAATTGCTCCTTGCTGGCTGCTTCGCATTACGTCGATTCCCACAATGCGTGGGATCTGCAGGTTTTTAGATGTGAAGCGATCTTATGGCGAAGCTTAATCCGGTGGTGGTGGTGGTGGTGGTGGTGGTGGTGTGCCGCGTGCCCACCCTTACTGCGTAGCGCAAACAGTTAAAGAAAAAATAAAAATAAAAAACCTCCTCTCTCTCCTCTAGGCATCCCTCCCCATGGCAACCACACCCCCCACTGCGCATGCGCCTCCCTTCCTCTCTCCCCCTCTTACACTCCCCCCCTCTCTCCATCCCTGCCCGCGGCGTCTAACTCCCCGCGCATGCGCGTCCCCCCTCCTCTCCTACGCTCCCCCCCTCCTCTACGCATCCCTGCCCACGGCGTTCACACTCCCACTGCGCATGCGTGTCACCCCCTCTCCTCTCCTCCGCTTCCCCCTCTCGCCTCGCGACGCCGACGCAGGCAGCGTCTGCTAGCGAGTTTCTTGGTTGAAAAAACCTGACTGCTCGCGCTGCACAACCGTTCACTGGCCATCCCGTATATATGGCAATGGATCTTGACCTCCAAGGTGGTGCCGGTGGAAGATTTCTCCTGTGCGTTGTTGAACAATGAAAATTCGCAGCGTGCGCGTTAACTAAAAGCGGAGTGCGGGTCTCTGTGTCCAGTCGGAGTCTTCTGTCTCTCATTAAGCCCATTAGCAGCGATTGGCATGTTCCAGTAGGAAACACTGCTCCATCACTGCCTGCTTTGCGCCTCCCCAGTTTTCTCTCCGCGCGACGCTGCGATGAGTGCCAGCGTCAACGCCGCCGCCAGTGTAAGCGTTAGCGCCCGCTGCTTCACATCTACACATGGTTCCCTTTAGCGGGAGATGGTGTAATTTTTTTCGTTACTTCTCCAGCAACATGTACCACAATAAATCCAGGAGAAGTAAGACAGGGCGGCATGTACTTCATAGTGGCCCCATTTATATAGATATGTCATGCGAAAACGCCCTTGTATTTATGTATAGATGGGCATTAAAGAGCTCGCAGTTGTCAATACGAAACCGAAGTTCATCACTACGGCGTGCTTCATAATAATGCCGTTGATTTATTCTGTAAAATCGCAGAATTTAAAATTGTTCCACACGGCCGCTTAGGTGATAACCCATTGTACTACAAAGGCCACGCCTGTTATCTCAATCTGCTAGAAAATAAGATCAGTTGCAATGTTTGCAATTATCCCTTCTTTCCATGAATGTGCAATTGATGTGATGGGCGGAACATCGGGTAGTCGGGCTAAGGAGCCATGCCTGATTAAAATCCTGCTCTATGGAGTAGATGTTAGAGCCCATATAGAAAGGTTACTTGACACCTGTCCGCTACTCGCAGTGTCGCTGGTGTAAGATCGCTGAAATATTCTGGCCCAAACCATAAATCCCGGTGCGTTTGTTACCAAGGGAGCATAACATCGTACATCATACGCAGGAGCTGAGCTGTATTTTATATCAACCACCTGGTGTTCGTCAACTACCAGTGTAATGTAATCAGACTGACACTTGCGCCCCGCGCCCACGTTGTTAGTGCTGCTAGGCGTCCCCGACATGGTATAACAATGAGAGCAAAATACAAGATCCAGGCAAAGCTCTTTGACAACGGAGTAAGCAGCCGCTAAGAGCATCAGTATATTGCGAAAGGGCAGGCAGGCCCTGCGAAGGCACTGAGATCGACCACACCCCCCATATTTCGGTGTTGCCATCAATAAAGGGTGACAGAGATGAAGTTGCAGAGAATTTGAGTGGTGTGACGCTGTGCGTGGGCCACGCAACGTGCTGCGCAACCTCACGCCCTAGAAGCTACTAACGTAAACACTACTTTGGGAAGGCAAGTACAAAGAAAAACAACGATACTAGTCAACCACTCCGCAGGAGTGGCCGAAGGCACACTGCAGGCCTTCTGAATCGATGGCACGCGGAACATGGTGGTATCCTGTGGGATGTATAGAAACCATGAAAGTCTGCGGCGTTCCGCTGCTCCGAGCGATGCCAGCCTCATTAATTTTAGCCGCCACAGTGAAGGCATGCGGCACTCCGTAACACGGCTAGCCGGGGAACTGAAAGTTATCCTGTCGATAGCGAAAAGCAAAGGCTCACTATATGTATCAGTCGAGGTACAGGGCTGTCTCACACGTAGGGGGAAAACTCGGAGCACGTAGCAACGCGCTCCGAGTTCTCGCATGTATGTGAAAGAGCTTGTACGTAGTTCTGCGGGAGAGTTGTTACCTACCGCCGGGTTTTGAGAGCCGAGGCTCGGTCACCCCACATGGCGGCTGCATTACGAAACTTCAGAAACTCAGGAATTACAGCCATACTTATCAACAGCGAAGTTTTTCTAGTTCGGCCTTGTGCGTGTGAGCATGCCCGAAAACTATCATCATTATGAACGGGTATGTGCCTGCAGAATTTGGCCAAAATCCCACTACTCGTGAAACTGTCATCATAATATCAAGAAACTGTCGCATAAGTGGACATATCTGGGGTCCGCTGATGTGAGAGTTTCTTAATATTGTCTGTTGTATGGCCTTTATCACATGTATGTGCATTTCTCCTTATGTTAGGCGATTCTGCGCAGATACCTGTTTTCTATGTATTGCAGTTTTGCAATATTCTTGGTTGCTAGGTCAGCGCCGTGTCTGTGTCGGCTTCTCGTTCCGTCTTTAGCGCTGTTTTATTCATCATTTACTATGCACCCACCAGCCGAATCAAGAACGCTCCTAACTGTCAGCTTTATTTTGCTCTACAAATGTAGCACACTGCTTTATTCAGAATTTTGGTCACAACGACAGATTAGAACAGCTCACCACCTGCACTTAGTCAACCTTGATTACCCCCCCCCCCCCCCACCCTCCCCATCACTGTCAGCGTCAGCTGTGTCGCGGCCACCGAGCGAATAGGAAACCTACAACTCTGGCCCTATGGTATAGCTAGGCGGGAGGGGCGGCCGTTGGGAAGGGGGGGGGGGGGGATCGGTCAAACTCTCCAAATTTCTTTTCAATTTTGCATGTGTATATAAATGCAAACTCAGAGACGCATGAGCATGTATACAGGCTGGTTGAACCTCCCCGCAAAAATAGTTCTGACGACGCCCCGGCGTCTGGCACATCAAATCTGGCACATCCAAAACAAAGCAGCCCGCTTTATCACAGGAAAATATTCACGAGTTTATAGCATAACAGCTATTAAAACGTCATTGAAATTACCTGCACTAGAAAAGCGTAGGCTTATCGCACTGCTGTCCCATTTCCAGAGGCTTTATTTCAGTGATTCATCATTCTTACAGTCACAGATTAAACCAGCTCATCGCATTTTTCCACGCATGGATCATGCATACAATATACAACCCATGTTTGCGCGTACTAACTTCCTTCGTGACTCACCACTGTTTCTTGCAATTTATCATTGGAATAAACTACCAGGCGATGTTGTAACTGTGCGCGATCACGACACGTTTGTTAGCAAATTAAAGGAGATGTGGAATGTCGAAGTGTAAAATTTTGTAGCATTCATTTGTTTAGTTTAGATCTGTATTATTGTATTATTATTGTAATATTATCTGTATTATTGCATACCTTGTTTCATTCCTTACTGAGTGCTACAGTGCATTACCATGTTCTCTCATGTTTTCTTTGTATGCGTATTTCTTGTGCTTGAAATTTCCTTTTCATATTCTGTGTAAATATAGTTTGTGAACACTGTGACTACCCCCCCCCCTCCCCTATGTAATGCCGCCATGGGCCCTTAGGGTGTATGAATGAATGAAGAAATAAATAACAAATTGAAGGACACTTTGTACATTCTAAAGTGTGTTCGGTGAAGGCGTGTGGCTGTTCCACTGACTATGCCATGTCTTTTTTCTTTTACACTCTCAGTGGGATAACACACAAAGCGAATGTGTGCGTGCTTTCTTTTTTATTTTTTTTACCGCGAGTCGCAGCGAGACGCCAGACTAATCTTCCTCCGTTCGCATGCGTTAGTATTTTCTCTCGCTTTGTGCATCGTGCAAACGCCATAGCGTTCCAGCGCTTAAATTGACGGGGCCCTTTGTAAATTCGAAAGTGTATTCCGTGAACGCCTGTGTCCATTGAGACGGCGTCGTTCAGAATGATTGCAAACGCTGGGCACAGCGAAGCTACGCAAGCAAAGAGCGAGCGCTATAGAGTCCGACGCGACCGGCCGTCCGTTTGCGCATTCCGGCGGCGGCCACCTGGCTCCGTGCCAGAGCTCGGATGGACGGGACGGACGGACATGGACGGACGGACGGACGGACGGACGGACGGACGGACGGACAGATGGACGGACGGACGGACGGACGGACAGACAGACAGACAGACAGACAGACAGACAGACAGACAGACAGACAGACAGACAGACAGACAGACAGACAGACGGACGGACGGACGGACGGACGGACGGACGGACAGACGGACGGAGAGACGGACGGACGGACGGACACCGGACGGACGGACGGATAGACAGAAGGACGGACGGAAGGACAGACGGACGGACACCGGACGGACGGACGGAAGGACAGACGGACGGACACCGGACGGACGGACGGACGGACGGACAGACGGACACCGGACGGACGGACACCGGACGGACGGACACCGGACGGATGGACAGATGGACAGACGGACGGAGAGACGGACGGACGGACGGACACCGGACGGACGGACGGATAGACGGACGGACGGACGGAAGGACAGACGGACACCGGACGGACGGACGGACGGACGGACGGACGGACGGAAGGACAGACGGACACCTGGACGGACGTGAGCATGAGACATTGAAGGCTTTCGCCTTAAAATTCGTCAAAGAATGGTAGTGAAAGTGGCCCAAGCTGGCACTGTCTTGAACACTCTTCATTTTTCCTGAATGGTGTTTCTCAATGTCCGCGATAGGATTGTGGAAGTTAAATGCTGCTCAGATATTCAAATTCATCACGTTTTCTCAAAGTGGGCTATAATTCTGGTCACGAAAACACCGGCCCTCACGCAACGCACAATGTGTTCCAGCGTGCTTTCGCTGCAGTGGCCTCCACTACGGCCCCGCTTGTTCTTGCCTCGCACTTCGCACTGACCGTAGATACGTGACTAAGTCACGCCACCGGGTCCTTTGCACAATCAATATACCGAGCCAGCTATGAAAACACGGCAAGCCACCGCGACGTGACAGTTTGTCATCGAGCGGGACTGAGTAACGCGCAACGCGCTCTATTTCATTGTTGCCGCCAGCACCACAGGTGGGAGTCGGGGTTTAGCTTCGCGAGAACCGGGGACGCCTATTCGTTTCGGGAGAATAGTTGCCTAATGCGCGTCATTAGGGACGCCTCGCTGCGCAGTTCTTTGAGAGAGTGTACCTGTCGTTGGGACTGCTCCAACGGGTGCTTTTAGTACACGAATAACGGCGTGGAAAGAACCGCGCCTGTCGCAAGAAGTATCGAGCTTACGATGTCGACATCAGCGAGCACTGTGTGAGAAACGCGACGATGCGGCGCGCGACATTTCCCAAAATGAGACATGCTTAAAAAAGTGGTTTACTAAACCTCGGTACTCGGTCCTGCGGCCAAAGCCATCGATTGAGCAAAGCGATGAGGGCTGCAAGGAATGGCGCAATCCATTTTCGTAATCTCAAAGTTCATTATACACGGCCATGTTTACTTATGATGCAGTTATTATTTCCCCACAGTAGTCCACCATGCTGTCACTCCTTTGAAGTGCTCTGTATGCTCGGCGGGGCGTAGCCAACACATGTAATGTTCGAAAGTGAACGAAGCTGTAGAGGTCACGCTATACCCGTAGTGGTTAGGATATGAATATATATTTTTCTTGGTTGCCATTTCACTACACTCTTGTGAAAGTACAGTTATGTTCTGTTCATTTAGTTTCCTAATTAAAAGCGCGGTGTCCCATGCGTTGGTTGCCTAGGCGACATTATTACAGGGACGGTGACGTTCCCGCGGCAACTGTGCTCGACAAAAGCGTAAATATGGGTTTATGTAGGGGCCACTGTGCTTCTGCCATCAGTGTTGCTAGCAGAGCCAATCGTAACAGTTTCATGCACGCTTCCATTGCACAAAGTCTATTATTACTATTCGATCACGAAGTCCAGCAAGTTAAATACATAGCTACGGCTCACAATGTCCTAATTTTCCACATGCTTGACCAAACGCGAGTGGTCCGGTAATTCAGAAGCGGGGACGGGGAGTCAGTTTGTATGCTCGGATGTAAGGGAGTTACACGTGCCAACGTATACGGGTGTATGCGGGGTATTGTTTTAGAAAGTACAGCTGTTTTACTAGGAATGTAATGACAGTCACCTGTCGTTCTCCCACATGAGAATCATGGCGGAAATATCTTACCTCTGGTAAAACTACCTTGAAAGATTATAGTCCACAAAAAAAATTTCGATTGTTTTTTCTATTATCCACTGGAGGCCGGTTGCTTATGCGGCAAATTTTTTGGGACTGCACAATTTATGGTAATTCACTCTTTAGAAGAAATAAACACCACACGTGTTCTGAGACATTCTTCCTTTATTTGAAGCCTCCATATTGAAGCAAATGCGACCACTGTGTCACATTATACCAGGGCATTCTGTGTCTAACGTTTTAAGTTCGTCACTTTGACTGCCACACCACCATTGTGTGACTGAAGCTTTAACAGCGACTACAATAAGCTGCGATCAACGCGAATGAGTAGTTTTGATGTAACCTCATGAATGCAACTTCTCAACGCACTCATTCTCCAACGCGGTCGTCGCTATGACATCAACAGAGCACATTGACTGCTGCGGGTAACTTTCTTCCAATTCTACGACGAGCATGCCGTAACTTTCTAGGCGTCTTGCGAGAAAAAAGCGGCGAAAGTGAGGCCTCTAGCGCTGTCAGTCTAGCGCTGTCAGATTCAGGTGACTTCATAAAGAGAAATTCCCGCCGCATTGTGTAGTCTAGCATGGCAGCTTCATTTACTCAAATGCAAGCCATCCCGATGCCGTCGTCTAAGCTCCACGCCTTCGTAAACTGTCATTCAACGATGGGCACATATTGCGCTTTGCTTTCCATGTCTGAGCGTACGGATTAGCCCGCATGCACAAGCACAGCAAATACAGGCAGGCACGCATGCACTCTATCTCATGCGCTCATTAGGGAGTTTAAGTATCGCGGAAAACGCTTGCGTTAGCGTTAGCGTGCGTCTCAATGCTAACGCTAAAACACTACGCGCTGCGTGCCTACTGCTGGTCTTTTAGTACAGCGGAAGGCATTCCCGCTAGCGCAAGCACATACGGCGCCACTTAGACATAAAAACACTAAAGGCACTGCAGAATGCACAACTGCGCCACTAAGTCCAGCTGACCAAAAGTCATCGTTGCTGTGCCACCGTGCCGCGTTTAGTTCAGAACTATCTCTGATGGCCTTGAAACACATCTTTTTCTGTCCACATGCCGCGTTCCAGTATTATTCCAGACCCCAGTTACTTGTCTGGGCTTGGCTTGTGACCATGTTGGTCTTATCTTAGAAACAGGCGAATGAAGACAGCGTCGCCACATCTCCGTAGCTAGAGAAAACATCAGCGAATCTTGTGAACAAACCTTATTAATCCTTCTGCGCCGCAAACAGCCTGTGCATCTCGTAAAAACGGAGCTGTCTTATCTGCAGTACATGGCTGGCGGAGCATCATTACTGAAATATAAATGAAATACGGTCATTGTTTGCGAATGAATGAGCTTAATAATGCAGGCTGACGTCTCGAAAGATTCCAAGTGAACGGCTCTCGCTTCAACAGGCGCCGCCGCCATCTTGCGCTACGTACGGAATCTCTTGCATGCGTCAGCTTTGAACGCTATGTTCCAGAAATAGCGTGCGTACGCCAGAGCTCGGGCTACATTTACGTTCGGCGCATGCGCAGTTTGGAGCACGCAACGCTAACGCTAAATCTTTGCGTTTTCCGTTTTCCGCTATACTAAAACTCCCTACTTGGTGAACCACCACCTTACACGCCATGGCAGATAAACGAAAGTAGACCAGAAAGACAGGCTTAAGCCGAAGTCCGAGTGAGCAGAAGTTCCCCACTTGTGCCTTAGAAGCCTCTGGATAAAGACGGCAGTCCAAGCAATATACATGTATGGAAGACCATCGCAAACAATACGAGAGATCTGCTGGCGTTTCCACAATCTTCGGACAAAGGAAGACTTCGAAGCAGATCCGGGCGTGCATTGTTGTGTCTCGCGGGGGCAAACACCCGTACGTTCGCCTAATCTCTAGGAACACTTTCCGAACGCTTGGGGCCCGAAGAGTGAGGGCGCCTACTCACCCTGTAGTTCCTTTTCATCTCCCCAGGGAAAAAGGAAGGAAGAAATGGCGAACTGAACGTCGAAGAGGATTTTGCGCGAGATAAAAGCCACCTTCGTGCGTTAGTCGCTCCCAGAAATAGTTTGTCTGTAGGCGTGCGTTTGTTCGAGCATAAGGGTTGCACAGGCAAGCTCTTAATTTCGCTTGGGATATCGCCCCCGATCGAGCTGCTCGCGATCCCCGTCTGACTTTTCCATCTTCAAAGCGCGAATGCCGTTCGCCTTTGCCTTAGCAGCTATAGGTCGAGAGATTGCTTCATTTGCTGGTGAGCTTCATTTCGCCGACTGGCGTGATGGAGAGAGGCGAAGTAGTGGTATAGAACCCTGGGGAAAAGATGTTTACGGAAGTGAGCCACGGGAAGAAAGGTTGTGGCGTCGTTGTACTCGTGTTCGTTAACTTTAGCGGAGACACGAATGTTAATCAACCATGATAATCCAAAGCAAAGTATGCGCCAAGAAATGATAAAAAAAACTGTCAGCTTCGTTGAAGTGACGTGGAATAGCTAATAATTACTTCCGACATCGAAGGCATAATGAAATGAGGCTCACAGAGAAAACATAAAAGGAAAGTGTGTCCCTACCACGAAGTCTATTGATAGAAAGATCTGTATGGACATGTGTGCCTGTTCGTACACGGCATCCACTTAAAAATGGAATATTATGATTAAGAGAGCTCATTTCGGCGCGAAATTATCCGAAAATCTGAGAACGCAAGAATGAAGGAAGGGGGGAAAGGAAACTAACACGACATGCGCCCACCTCACAACTCTTTTGTAAGGTGAGTGTGTGTGGTCTGTTCCACTTTATACGCCTTGTGTCATTCTTCCGCTCAAAGCATCTCAACAGTTCAGTACGCAAGTTTCACCAGCTGCTGTACAAGACTAAGTTATGCAATTTCGATTATTTTACATGTCACAGATGCAAGTGCAGGAACGGTGATATACCTTGATCTAAAAAAAAGAAATGCAAACATTTTAAATGTTGAGTTATAGCATGTTACCTCCGCTACGTATTCCGACTGGTCACAGCCGAAATAAATCACGCAGGCACGAATGCGGCCAACAACTCATAGTGCTTTAACGCGCCGATCCGCCGCGTAACCTGTCGCCTAAATAATAAAAAAAAGCCGCATAGGCTTCTACTCCCCTAACTGCTTCTCAAGAAATTGACTCCCACAATGCGTGGAACCTTTTTCAATATGAATATCTTGAACTTATATCAGGTAAAGAGAGAGGGAGCGGTGAACCTTTGTTTTGGTCTTTGTTGAGGTCAAGGTAGGCGGGGGGCAGGGAGACTAGCTCTATCGGAGCCACCTTTCTCAGGCGGCTTCGAGACCTTCAGATGTCGAAAGGCGACATGAAATTACTATTTCAATGTTTACCTGGTATTTCAACCGGTTAGCACTGCAACCGCTATTCAAATATATCCGTTTGAGACCGGTACAAGTGCCTCATCGCTCGTGCAAGATTATGACAAACGACTAGAGGCCCTCTTGAGGATCATTGAACGAAATATGGCGCAGCTACTCAAATCACTTCAATTTATATTAGCAGATCAAAAGGCCAACTAATCGCCATTGACTCTTGTTTGAAGATGACGTGGCAGATGACGTACAACTTTTGTTTGAGGATAACGTGACAGATCTTGTTGCCTTTGCGTGCCACCGGATTTTGTGTTAAGTGCGGAGAACTAAGTGCGGGCCGGGCTGTCGAGTGCTGTAATCGTATGATGTCGTCGTCGCTTGGCGGAACGCATACAAAACCACATATAGCATAGCCATCTGAGCGTGCGGTCGCGCTAAAGATATGTCTTCCTCTTGTTCTTCAAGCGCCTGGATGATGATATTAACGCAGGCAACGCCAACCACATAAAAAATTGAGAGAGGAAGCAAGCGAGAAATAGAAAGAGAGAAAGAAAACTAATGGGAAGAATAATAGAAATAAATAAAAGTAAACCGAAAGAACACAGACAAAACTGGAAGAGAGAACAAAAAAGAAAGAGAGGAGGAAAGAAAGAGAAAACCGAAGAGAAACAAAGAAGGCTGCCCTGTTCCACATTTCCTTCAGGCTTAGCACCAATAGTGCGAGTCTGCCTTATCTTGTTTTGCTTGCTACCAAGCGCTTTCGTGCGCCAGTATTGAGCAAAAATACTTTTCAAGATCATACTCAGTAGTGCCAAAATTAGCTTCAGGCAACGATCGTCCCTGCGTTGCCAATTGATTATTCTAAACCAAGAGATATCGTCGAGCGTAAACGTAAGCCTTACTCTACGTTGATAACTGTAATGTGAAAAGACACCGCTACAGTCGGCACCATCTGCATTTTAAGAGGCTCGCTCCTGACCTACTCAGGTCTTCCGCGAACCAGGTGCGAGGAGCGCCCGCAAAGTATATGTTGTACGCAAAAGCGTGCCAACGGGTCGTACGTGTCGCGGGCCGAGCTAGTATTGACCGCACTTCTCGCAACCGGCGTGAGCACTCCGTGAATCATGCAGTTCTCGAAAGTCACCTGGAAAGTCAGCCCCGTTCCCAGTCATCTGCAGCTTGTCTTTCCCTTTATTTTTACTTGCCGCCGGTTAGTCCTCGTTGCTTTCAAGCTGCTGCGTTGGAGCACTCCAGGCAACGTATAGCAAATGGTGCCACTGAAACGCGAAGTCCTGAAGAAAAAATATAATAAATACAAACTCATGAATGCCACTGGCTGCCTTCTGGCTTTCTGGGTATGACACTTTCTATATGCATCTTCTCTGGCCGCGCAACTCAATGTTGGAGAATAGGAAACTGTGTTACTTTGTTTTGCCCGTTTCACTTAACGTTTTATATTCCATAAAAATTACAATACATTCAGCTGTACTATGGGCGCTAAAAAACCGGCTGATCTCACTCATTGTGGGGATCCATGTAATGGGAAGCAGCCAGCTAGGAGATAATCATGCTGTACATGAAATGCATAGAAGGATTTGCATGTTAGGACCTCTCATTTATGTTCGTCATACAGTCAAGTCGTACAAATAGTAATTTTAATGTATATCAAGCTAGCAAGCTGGCCGCGAGCGCACCATGGGCGTGGCATGCAAGTCGTGCTGTAGATGGGATTAATACCATTATTTTGATATTTAAAAAGGCGTGAAAAAAAACGCGACAGACAGGTAGGAAGGAGACAGGACCTGTATGTTGTGTTTTTTTTCGCGCTTTTTTAAAAGATGAACTTCAACCAACTCGCCCAACTGTCTCTGCTAATTCATGATTTTCATTTTACCACCTGCCTATTTTGTTCGTCACACAGTAACGTCGCGCAATACCCACTTTGGTGTATATAAAGCTAGTGAGCTAGCCGAGAGCGCACCATGAGAGTGGCATACAACTCATGCTGTACATGACATGAATATCATGATTGTCATATCACCACCTGTCATTTATCTTCGTAATACCGTCACGTCTCGCAAAACCGATTTTGGTGTGTATCAAGCTAGCGAAATGGCCGCGAACACACCATGACTTCAGCATGCAAGTCATGCTGTAGATGACATGAAACTCATGATTTTCACATTACCACTTGTCATTTATGTTCGTCATACAGCCACGTCGGGCAATAGCAAATTTGCTGTGTATCAAGCTAGCGAAACGGCCGCGAACTCACCATGACTGTAGCATGCAAGTCATGCTGTACACGAGATGAATCTCATGATTTTCATATTAGCACCTGTCATTTATGTTAGTCACATAGAATCTCTCGTTGTACCAATTTTTGTATATATCAAGCTAACGAAAGGGCTGCAAGAGCGCCAAGGCAATGGCATGTTAACCATGACGTTTATGACAAATATGTTATCATTTTCATGATATGACTAGTCATTTGTGTTCGTCATACAGTCAAGCTATGTCATACCAATTTTGGTGCACATCCCATTAACGATACGGTCAGGAGAGCAGGAAGTCGTAGGCGACCAGACAGACAGATAGATAGATAGATAGATAGATAGATAGATAGATAGATAGATAGATAGATAGATGGATGGATGGATGGATGGATGGATGGATGGATGGATGGATAGATAGATAGATAGATAGATAGATAGATAGATAGATAGATAGATAGATAGATAGATAGATAGATAGATAGATAGATAGATAGATAGATAGATAGATAGATAGATAGATAGATAGATAGATAGATAGATAGATAGATAGATAGATAGATATTCGCCGAAGTTCGCTATGAAATGCTTCGCATTAAACCAAATTCATGGAAAAAATGCATAGAAAGAATGCCTAATTGCAAGCTAAGTTTATTACACCAATACACCCAAGAATTTATACACCCAAGTCAGTAATCTGGTTGTTGGTTTCGTTGGCTTGGCCAATTTTCTGTTTTTACAAACAATTTTTCAGTTATTCTGTGTTTGATACTCTTGTCATTCCTCCTGTGTAATATATCTAGATTTTAATTTTTTTCTCACTTCTACAGTACTTGCGGAGCATGTATCTTCTTCTATAATATCTTGGGTGCATCGATGTAATATAGTTAGTCGTAAGTCAGTGCTGTTTGTGTCCTTCATTTTTTTGTCTAATAGTTGCGCTAATACTAGGTATCAAACATGAACGAACAAGCTCAACGTCACACTCTGCTAGATTGCATTCTACTGCTCGCTCCACTCGGAAGTGCGCAGAGAGACAGATAACGCGTTGTACTTGACTCGAAGATATGCACGTTTTTTATCTACTATTTATTATGATACGCACGTAAATGTAGAACAAAATAGTGGATTAAGCTGGTTCCCTTCTGTAAAGGAAGAGACAAGAGACAGCACCCTTGCTGCGGGCCGGCTGTTCTTCTCTCATCCTTCTCTTCTTCGTGCTGGTTGAGCACGAGGCCCAAGCTCCGCTGCCGCACGTCGTCATCACACTTGTTAATTTTCTGTATAAATAATGGCTGTTTCACCGCAAGGGCAAAGGAATGAGTGTTATAGCAACAAATTATAATATTATACGAAGAGACACTGACAGTAAACTCTTTTGGATCCGAACTCTACAAAGCGCTGGTCTAAGAGAATACGGCTGCTCCAAGGAGATATGCTCTTTTCGCACGCTCTCTTCGCATTGAAGAAAACAAAGACCGGTGAACACGCTTGCCACTCCGAGGCAGCTAGAGAGAAGACGATCACGCTGGGATATTCGACCAGCTAGTCGCTCCTGCGGTCACCTTCGCGACCTAATAAACAGCACTTGCGCCTGCCAAGTGCGACTTTACTAGGGATACTGGATTTTGCTGAATCCGTGATCCTCTGTGATCGGACCACCTTTGAGCAAGATATGATGTCACGCGATGTCATCATCACGTAACGGTACGTCATGCGACGTTACTTCGACGTCATAACGACGTCATACATTTTAGGAACCTGTGACGTCACGAAGATTTCATATCCTGGTGTCATCACGTGATGATTTTTTGCATCACTCGCGTTGACATCTATGACGCGGAACGCCCGTCCATTTTCGCGTTTGATGAGGTATCTAAGACTTCCCGTTTATTAACTAAATATACGAACAATTATTAACGAAAGCACGTTCATTGAATGACAATCGCCACTGTATGCGATTATAATTACCACAACGTCGCTGAGAAGTTCACGGCGGATATGTTAGAAATGACAAATGAAGACACCAACTGCATATAACGCAACTGTTGGTGGATACTGCCTTGCACCTGCTTTAAGAAGTAATTAGTGCACTTTTTAGAGGCACATACCTATTGCACATTTCTCCGTCATCATTCATTACCATAAACCATCATAATAGAATGATGATCAATAATAAGGGGGTGGATATTGCAGAGGACATGTCGGTGACAAGGTGCCTGTTGTGCCCCTCAGTGAAAGCAACATTATTCAGGATTAATACATTCCCCGCCCCCCTCTCTGCCCCCCCCCCCCCCCCGAGCAAATTGGAAATATACGACTGTTTGCAGTTGACAAACCTTAAAGGGGATATAAAGATGGCAGCAGTTCACCACATCAGCAGCACATGGTTATTGGCTTCTCTGGGCGGTAGGAGACGCCTACCGTATGTATTTGATGATGTGACTAAATTCTCTTTATTTTAGTTCCGATTCATGGTAGTTAACTGGATGCTGAGGAAAGGTTGCTCACTTGCTCGGTTATGGGCACAACACCACCCAGCATGCCTTCGCCATGTCCACTAAATATCCACCGTTGTGCTGCAGGACGTTCCATATTTATGGTTAATAATGGTAATAGATAAAGAGAATTTTAAAATTAAGATCCAGAATTACCTCTGAATGTTTTCTGAATGTTCTAAGATGAAAGGATAATGTGAGAGTTGAATAAAATGTGCTAAAACTAAGGATACGTTTCAATTCACGCATTACTTCGAACGCGAGCAACATTAATCACGTTCAAAATCCAATCTTTAGGGCATAGTAGATATGCCCAATGGGTGGATTCATTTTCAATAATTCTTCGGCAACTATTGCAAACTTGCCGCCACGCAACCTGCCTCACCGCTATACTGCTAACAGGAAGGTCGTGGAATCGAATCCCTGGAGGCGAAAAGCTTGAGGCAGGTGTACTGAGGTGCACGTTGAAGAACCCCAGCTGGCCGAAATGTCAGAGCTCCCGAGAACGGCATTTTCACAATTATATGGTCTTTTTGGGACGGAAAACTCCAACAATTATTCTAATATAACCCATCGCACTGAGCTCTGCAGCGCAACGCCATAGCGACTAAGTGAGTATGGAAGAGCCTATCGGTCCAGCGTCAATACATTTTGATTCTACAAGCAGTCAACGTCAGGCATTCGCAGCTTCCATGACAGACTATATGAAGGCGGTCACGTTCGTTCCCACAGCTCTGTCCTCAGGCTCTCTGTATACGTATTGTATACGTTCGTGCAGCCGCTATCTAAACAAGGACCACCACACGGAATACCGAAAAATGGCCCGATTTCAAGAATGTCTCAAGAACGTCGCTGTGCGTGCGGCGGCGTTGCATTCCTTTGCGAAAGAACAGAAGAGCCACCGGATATGGATCCACGAACTGAATGCCATCTGATCCTTAGTATATGATTTGCCTTCGAAGCAGGAATTCATTTCCTTTGTTGGCGGGCCCTTCGTTCATGTTATTTGGTTATGCACCAAAGCCCTTTTTGAAAATATAGGAAAGAAGGGGAATATTAAGGGCTCGTGTTTCGTTCTTAGACACAATATTATTGAGAAATAACAGACAATAGTGCCATGTAAAGCATAGGAGACGTTACTTCTAGTAACAACAACATAACTGTGATGAAAGTAAAGTGGACGGAAAGATAATTTGCCGCCGGCAGCGACCAAACCAGCTTTACAATCTGCATTCGAAGGTTACAAGTTTGGTGCCTGCAGCAGGCATGTTATCTTTTTGTCCACTTTACTTTCTTTACTTCTATATCGTAATTACCGTAAGTAACGTCTGTTAGTGTCACTATTGTATGTTAGTTCTCGTTAATCATCTTGAAAATAGAAGCACGGGGCCGTCGCAGCCCTCATTCTCAGCAAATGAGCGCGCAGTAGACAGAATAGTATAGTTGCCACTACGTAGAGGTAGCATGAATAAGGTGCACGAATACAAGGCTACAGTGACAGAGACAGCGTATATTGTTTTAGGGGCGAAGCTCCTTAAGGTGTGGGTCTGTCCCTCCTCTGTAGTAGTAGTAGTAGTAGTAGTAGTAGTAGTAGTAGTAGGTAGGTAGCCACGTGTAGTGGAATGTACCCACTCCACGTGATAAAGACGACGATGACGCAGTTTAGTGGAATGTACCCACTATACGATAAACGATAAAGTGTAAGCGCGTTCCAGTATAGTGGAATGTACCCACTACACGTGATAAAGATGACGATGACGCAGTATAGTGGAATGTACCCACTACACGTGATAAAGATGACGATGACGCAGTATAGTGGAATGTACCCACTACACGTGATAAAGATGACGATGACGCAGTATAGTGGAATGTACCCACTACACGTGATAAAGATGACGATGACGCAGTATAGTGGAATGTACCCACTACACGTGATAAAGATGACGATGACGCAGTATAGTGGAATGTACCCACTACACGTGATAACGGTGACGATGACGCTGATGACCATGAAGTATAAGCGCGTTCCAGACCACACATTCTCTTTCTGCCATGGATGAAAACGATCAAGCTTCGCCCACTCATCATCATTCACTTCGTGGATGTGGCGTGATTTTTTTTTCAACGTTATACAGGCGTGACGCGATTTGTGGTGCAAAAGAATCACCAAAAATTGCTGTGGGATGCTTTCTCGCTTGGCGTCAATCGCATAACCTTTACCAGGTGCGCGTGTCCCAGCGTTGTTTGCATTAACGCCTGCCCACTGATTGTTTTCACGCTGTTGAATCTGGGCTGGTCGATTAAACCAGCTGTGCCACTAAACTACCGTTTCGAGGACGAGTTATAGAGCACGCCCGTGCCTACGCACGCATGACGGGGCTACGTGGCAAACGTTTCTCTTTTTCTTTTTTTTTTCAAATAACGTTAGAGCAAAACTTTCAGAGCGTGGTTTTGGTGACAGCGGCAGTTGCGCACGTTTCTACTGGCAAAAGCTACAGGGAAGAACTGAAAAAAAAATAAAAATATAGTTTCGCTCTAACGTGTCGAAACCACGCATGATATCATTATGTGCCGGCCTCAGTAGGGGTATATTTTTACTGCTACGGTTTATCAACGTGCCAGTAAACTTATGTGAACGCTTTCTTTTATTTCACTTTTGCCCTCACTGACTTGCTAGAGCCGGGATGAGGAATCGAACCCGCGTAACAGCTTCCCAACTGCTAAGCCACCAGGGCTCGTGCACAGGCGGACGCTAAAAAATTAACATAAAACGCACCATAAATGAGCACATGAGAGGTACTGTCGTGAAACAAAATAAACTAAATAAGTAAAATAACCACAGAAAATAAAAATAAGGAAAAAAAGAATAAAAAGGAGCGTTACGTCGCTTCTATTAATAATTTGAATATGTCAAGAGGTGTTTGCTTTAGTAAATGCGCATTTTAAAGAAGCTCAAAACTCAGTAGTATTCCAGAGCACATTAGCGAACTTTTTATACCGGAAGGATTTGCATACGGGAGCGGCTCGTTCGCGAGGAAAAAAAAAAGTCTTACTCGCTTCTTTGCTGAAAAGGAGTCCAGGATGCGTAAACAGTTTCCATAATGATGCGATAAAAGTTAGTGCAAATGCCGGCTTGGTGTCACGAGAGCAGCTTGCATTTTCTTTCACGTGAGTGCCTCGCTAGACCGCGTTTTCTCAAAGCTCGAGCGCAGGGGTGGGCGGGGGGGAGGTGTTATTAAATGTTTGCGCCCAAATTCGCGGGAACCGAGTTTTGGGTAAACAGGTCCCTAACACGCTCCAGTGAAAACAAGCAAGAAAGAGAAGCGTTCATAACCCGTTCGTCGTACTCAACATCGTGTACGTATTCGCGTTGTGCGCTAAGGAAAACAAAGCAACTTTCGCCGCGTCGCAGAACGCGTGTCATTACAGTGGGGCCCCTGACAGTTGAGCCCTTCGCGTCAGCGGCACCGGGGAGCGAGCAATTAGCGTTAAGTGCAAGAGCTGGAAAAGAGACGGAAATAAGAGTAAAACAAAGAAGAAAAAAACAGAAGGGGAAGTAGTGCTCTGCCTTAACGCGCTGCGCTGCAGCCTGAAGCGAAGTCGTAAATAAGGTGCCGGAACCGTCGTCGACAACATGCTTTGTTTTAGAAGCATGTTGTCTTTTCTTTCGAGAGTGCAGCACCTGAGTGGCCACCATGCCGTGCTCTCATAATTCCATCCGGACAGTTGGGTTCAGTGCTGCTAGACTATTTGACTGTGTTTGTTAACAGCGTCATCGCCCTTAGTTTGCTCCGTTATATCATTGTGTATGAAACGAAGATGGGTCGGGATGGTCGAGAACGTGCTCATATTGTTTATTAGTTTGTCCCAAGTGTGATACTGAGCCGTGCGGGAAACTGCAGTATCATTTTAAGTAGAGCTACGAAACGACGTAACAGAAATGAAAAGATCAAAATAGGTGCATTTGTTCGTGTTTTTCTTTTCATTTGTGCTGTTTCGTTGCCCTAATTACCATGGTATTAACATCCAAACACCAGCTAGCCCCACATTCAACTCTCTGAAACTGTAGTAGTATTTGTTGTTGCTACTATTAATCTTACTATTATTCAAACGCGAATGAAAGTTTTGAGATACTCCCACACAAAGACACACAAATAAATACCGCGAAATATTTCAGCAACTTACGGAGAGAGCCCATAAGGACGCCTTACTGCCGTGTTGTTACGTGTCCGTGCGCGTGTCCCTGTGCCGCTTCTCGATAAACCAAAGTCGCCATACAAACTGTAAGTGGGTGAAAAATTTCATGCTACTTTTCGCTCCCATTACTTTCAAATACAGTCGTTAGAATACTTTGAGTATGCATTGAGAAGCATAAGAGACATTGTACTTCCTTGCCTGGCCAATTTTTCGCTCTTCTTTTGCAAAAACAGAGGTAGATGGGAAATCATCCATAAATATTGGCTATGATATTGAGGTATTCCTCCAATTATAGAGCGGTAACCACATGAGTCGTGTATTCAGCGCTTTTTGCGCAGCGTCGCCTTGCGTAGCCATCACGAATTTATGATTAGAACGGCCTAGTAGATATATAGCTACCAATGAAACAAATATATATCGATTCAGAAGATAACCGCCGGTATGTAGTTTTCTACAAGAGCGACGACTGTAGACATGCTACAGAAAAGTGCCAAGTCCTAAGCCTACAAATACGATACCTGAAATACAACGAAAATGCGTTGCGTATAGTTGCACAATGCGAAGCTCTTTTAAGACTATGCAGTTACCGCTGAAACGTGCGCCATTGAGCTATCGATTCAGAGGATCATCCACGGGATGTAATACTGTTGCGGCAGTTGCGAAGTGTTACCAAAAGTAATAACTCCCCTGCGAGTCAATGGGACCCCGGAAATACGCCCGAAATGAGCTCCATGTGGCCGTTCGAAGCAAACACCGCTTGGAAGCATTTAACAAAAGCGTCGCAGGAGTGCGTGCGCGAGTCGAATCGTGCGTGCAGTTAACGATTCTGCGTTTGTTTAGCTTTCCTCGCTTCGAACGCGCGCGAGTGGCGCGTGCCTGTTCTTAATTAGCTCCGCCGGCGAGCGTGCACGGCGGCGCTCTGAGCACGCGACATCTTTCGGGAAGTCCTCGTCGCACATCCTGTCGCGCCGGTTTGGAAGCGAATGCTCAGCGAGGCATTGACAGGGCCGTTGCTTGAGGGCCGTTGCTTGTGCCCTTCTTGCCAGAGCAAGCCCGCACGGGAATAATTAAGTTGCAATTTCGTTGTAGTTCAAAGAACGCTCCAACATTTTATGACACTTATGACGCAGCATTATGATAACACTTATGATAGCACTCACGCATCATGATAACACTTATGATAACACAGAAACTCAACCTTGATAACACTTATGACGCATTGCGGACAGTGGGACATTCTGCATTTATTTTGACAACCTCATGCATGACTCTTGTGACGCGCACTTATAAGGGCGAAAACGTATAAAAACAATTAAGGTTGTTTAAACTTCAGAGGAGACAATGCAACAGTTACAAAAATAATGCAATGTGGAAGGAAAAAGACCATTGAGTCTCGACAAAGGCTTTCAACTCGTTTATTCTAAGGCAGACACAGCGCATACTTTACGAAGGAACGCGAGGCAGAGGCGCTGTGTCTCCTGTTCCTTGTCTGTCTTCGTAGAGTATGTGCTGTTTTCGCCTCATCATGAGCAACCAGCTACCTAGAGATGTGTTGTTCGTCTGATTCAACACATGAAAGTCATGAGTATATCAAAACATGGCTGTGAGGATCGTATCGACTGCGTTCTGAAGGCTAGTAGTAAACTGTTGGTAGAAGGGAACAGTATAAATGGTTTTCACATGTCACCCTCATCGGAGTGCCGCTGGGAACGGGATTGAACTTCTGTAATCGAAAAGGTTTGCATTACCTTTGTGTGTATCTTAATCAATGTATTCGTCAACGAAACATACTCGAATGGGCAGGCATGCTTTGAACCATGGCGAGCTAATTTATTAAACCTTGTTTAGTGCCCGAACCCGAACTCGTGCAGTACCCGTACGTCTTTACCATTTTAAGCTCGTTCACCGAATGGAATTTTTCATCCGCAGGCAAAGAACGGGGTATATTTACTCGTTATCTACCTTAGGAATTCAAGTATAATCTATTCGTTGCTTCCCGAACTATGCCTACTACGCAGCGTATACATGAACTAAACACGCGGCTAGGCGAGTTGGTACGTATTTATAATGTACTTAGCTTCACAGTCCTCCCTAAAGCCACAGGATATAGTCTGCCAGTCTCAGGACATGTTAATCATATTAAAGCTACGCATTTAATTTGTGCACTAATCGAATTAGAGCAAGAACAAGGGCCCAGGAAAGTTTTGATCATTCGCATTCGTTGTAGAGCATGCTTTGCGTAGAAACTATATAAGGCGAATCTATGATGCTAAACTGTATAATGCTCAAAATTTAATGCTAAGCTCTGGTATAAACATTGAGGTAATTTAATAAAAAAATGAATTTCCACATCTATTTTGAATGGAAATGTACCAGTTCAATTTTTCTTGAATTTATACGTGTCTTGAAGTTCACATTCAATGCCCGCCTGCCCTTTACCCTGGTAGGCACAAAACATATATTTGAAAACAAAAGACTGTGTACCATATCTATGTGTTGGATATTAATGAGGTAATCATTAATTCTCCTAATTTAATATAATATCAAATTTATTTCTTACACATTTTAGTCGGGTCACCTTTTAGGATCAACAAAATGAAGGAAAAAGTCCACCTTCGTTAAAAGCTTGTTTCCCAGAGAGAGAGAGAAAAAAAAGACACTCGCCCCCGAACTAGTATTTTCCAATTCTTTTGGCTTCATAAGTCGCGATTTACGACAAGTGGGTGAAACACTGAAGTCAGGACGCCTTTGGTGTTCCCGCACCTGAGAGGCATAAAATTACGTTATTTGCTAGTCCCTGTAAGCAACGGCCTGGCTAATTCTTCTTCTGTAAGAATGAACCGCATTAAGCTGCAGATAAAGTTCGGAAGACTAAACTTAAATGGTACTGAGAGATTCTACTACGCCCACCTGATCCATGGATCAGGCGGGCTTTTCGCGTTGGGGCTTTAGAAAGCTAAATATTAGGTTTCCATTTTTTCCCGCGTGTTCCGGAACGCCTTATGCATTGGTAATACTAAAAAAAAAAAAAAAAAAACACGTCTGTTAAAGAATACGTAGTCAGTGTAAATTGAGCCCGCCGCGGCAGAGCAGTGCTTATGGTGCTCGGTTGTAGACCCGAAGGTCACCGGTTCGATCCCGGCCGCGGCGGTCGCATTTGATGGAGGCGAAATCTTAGATTCTCGAGTACTGTGTGATGTCCGTGCGCGTTAAACAACACCAGGTGGTCAAAATATCCGGAGCCCTCCATTACGGCGTCTCTTATGATCATATCGTGCGTGTGGGACCTGAAACCTCCAATAATATTATTATCGGTGTAAATTGACGAATAGTTTCTGTTTAATCAATTATAACACTTCTTTCTCTATTACAACATACCTAATAAGCCTTCTTCGTCTCTTTTTCGTGAAAAATTTACATCGCCTCTCTAGCTCTAACTAATGAGCGTTTCCGATCTTGCCTGGTGCGGCCAAACATTGAAAAGCTAGCGGAGTTGTTTGGAACATTTTTTTTTTAAGAATGTGAAGGAGAAAGTATTGTTGGATTCAACATAACAAGTCCGAGGATGCCCCACCCACATGACCGAAGCGCGGCAGGCGATCGCCTCTGCGACTTAAGAAATTGTCCCGCTCATGCACTCGGCAATGTTCTCCAAGGGCATAGTCACCAACCTGCGGTTTGTGACGTCAGTACGGTGTGCGCGTCCATTGGTGCAGGCTTCTGTGCAACAGCCTTTAAGGAGGAAATGCCGTGGGTATGTATCCGACTATAGTTTTACCCAAGTCGATGTGGAATGTAGCTCTGAGCCCACGCGGTGTGGCATAGGCACCGTGCAATGAAGTATTCGTAATGACAGCTGCCCAACAAACCACAGCCCTGCGGAAAAAGCCGCCAAATCGGGCACTGCCCCGACTAGAATCGATTGCGACTGCGGCATTTTGCGAAATACCGCTTCGTGCTACAAACAAGTGGCTGTAATTTTTTTCATTAAAAATTGTATTGACCGCTAATTACTGCTCCAACACATTATTTGAACTAACCGGCTGAATGAAATCCGGCTTTCTTTCCCGAAATTTGCGGATCTATTTACCGCTGCCATTACCTTAAGACAACCTTCAGTCTCAGAAACCGCTTCACTGCGACTGTTTTTCAAGACTTTTTGGCTCTCTTAAAAAAAAATAATAATAATCAGACGTGTCCCGTAGCTGACGCCTCGGTGCAGTTAATGAGTTTTCTAACGACTGTCTTTCCAACGAACCTCATGGCAGCTTGCCTTTTGTGCACAATAGCAAGTCGTGACAATACGCAATAAAAAGCAAGCTTCCGGAGTCACAACGCGCTGAAAGTCACTTAGGTTACAACAACCATCAAGTTCGCGCGGCGTAAACTAAGGCTTTAATGTATAGCACGAGCTTCAGCGCAAGTTAACCAGCCGGTAGATCATTAACAACGGCTCTAACTTCCTGCGCAGGCTCGAACACCCGCGCTACAAAGTATCTGGTTCTAAATACAGTTTCACGGTGTTCCTTGTTTGTAAGACTTTAGTAAGCATAGGGGTTACTGATACTCCTCTCCCCTAATAAACTGGTTCATTTCTGTTTTTTTTTCTTTTAGCAGCGATTTTAGCACCGAATTTAGCAGCGACATGCATGGTGAAGGTGAGAAGCCTGCTTTACCGCCTGTTTTGTAGTGTCATCAGAAACTATTCTCCTCTTTCATTGTTCCAGGCCCCATTCCTTTTTGATGTACAGGATAACCAACCAGATATTTACTGTAGTTAAGTTCCCCACCTTTTCTTTATCGTTCTCTCTTAAGTTTTGGGAAAAGGTGACCCCTCATCGGATAATTTACGATGATGAGTAAGTACATTTACACGTCGTCGTTTCGCCATCGTGATGGTTAAAATCCTCATTGAAACGGTGTATATGGACTTGCATAGATGAACAGTTCTAATGCTAATAAAAAAAAATTAGGAAATACGTTCGTAGAACAGACTGGGGTACCTCTTATTCCCAGTATATGATCACATACGGCCAATCATTGTCTATTCGAAACTACTATAGAGACATTTGAATTTAGTATGGCTAAATGTTTGGTGATCTTATAAAAAAGCCCATTACTTTCGCTTACGCATGACGTGCACTTACGACTTGCAAAATAAACACAAGCAGACGCACAAACACAAAAAACACAAGCGCTAAAAAAGGAGACAAAATAACGCGTGCGAGAAAACACCGCGCTAGCTCTTCCTACGGAGGGCACGTGCCGATTTTTTTTTCGCTCTCTTTGTGGGCTCTCCGTCGTACGCTGTCTTTTTTTGCTACAACGATTCCGACGGCAAAGGAGTGGGGCGCTAGAACATTCTTTCGCAAAGTGGCGGACGCCGTGGCCACACCATCCGGCTGTCGTAGTACGTAAGTCTTGTGTACACAGCCCGCCTTCGAGGGGGCTCTGAAAAGAGGATTGATTAAGCGGACGTGATCAGCGCATTCAGTATTGCTTCTTTTGTCCATTGTCGGCCGTCCTCAGCCCGAATGAAAAGACTTCGTATAGACCGGGCTGCACCCCTAGCGCATGCGGCGCGGGTGAACGCAGAAGCCGTCGTGTTTGTGTTGGCCACACGAGCGTCTCTCCACTTTGACTCGATATTCTTTCCCTCGATCTTCTTCCTTCGTAGAAATATTTCTTTTTTTTTCTATAAAAGCGATGACAGGGCACCCTCCAAGAGCCGCGTGCAGGCGACGTGAACTGGAACTCAATTTTCTTGCGCTGGGCCTGCGGGAGGAGAACGAAAAAAAAATATATTAGTTGTCTATATTTGATTCTGTCTCCCGTTTTTAGTGGGAACAAGATTGTTTTTCTCTTTTGATAGAGCGAATGCGTCGACGCCGCATGTACTATACGAATGTTCTTTTTCTTCCGCGTCCGTGTACCACTCTTGTCGAATGAAGCCCGGTGTTTCTCATGTGAAATCTATGGAGCGATTTTAACTTGCAAATAGAGCAGTCAGCCGCAGAGCACGCCGATATATTAGCCAACTGTAACCCATACTTATTCGTGCACGCAATTTCTAATTTTGTAAATTTCAATGTCACTACCCAGTGCTTTTCTCTTTGTTCTCACATACGCATGGTTCCCGCTTGTGCCTCGAACGCATCGTCAAATTGTCTCTCTTTTGACGTTGTAGTTGCAGCCAGGGTTATTGAGACATACTTTACAGAGCACTTCATAATTTCGCAGTACTGATAACATGAGTTATGCGAAATGATGTAATTTTTTAGGATGCGGCTGTGATTATTCGTTATAATTCATGTAGACCTAAACTCATGTAAACGGGAAAGAGCTAATGAGTTTTATGGAACAGCTAATGTTATTCGTGGCTTAAGGTGTTATTTTTCATCTGTGTATTGTTATCTTTCCATGTTCTGCAGATATGTGCGCGTAATGAAAGTTTCAGTTTCGTCGATATTGAAGAGCTGTGGAACCGACGCTGGTTCGACAGACTTCTCGTAATCATATTACCGGCTGTCACATCATAGCTGCAAAAACAACAGCCAAAGTAGACAAGCGGAAGCAAAGAACAGTTTAACGGACAGCAACGGGCAGTATTTGATGGGTGCAAGATAAAGGAACGAAAAACCAGTTGCCAAAGTTTCCCACCGGAAAGACAATCCAAGCAACCCGTACATGAAAACATCTGAGTTTCATACGGTATTTATCGGCCCTACCAGAAGTCGTGTATTTTGTTTTGTAAGTAAACACAATCTTTCCATACCATGCAAATGAGAGGGTTCCTTCAGTATGCCTGAACCTTTGCGAAGCATCTGATCTCAGCATGCATCTACCCTATCTTATATACGAGGCATATGACTGCTCTACTGAAGACAATCATAGGCATTCTTACCGATAAGTCTGAGTTACTCTTTGTATTTAGGCAATCGTGGCGTGGGCGTCAGGCTGATCGTACTCACGAGCGCTCTGGTCATACAGGGGAGTGACCGCTTTGTACTGGTAACACATTTCGTGTTGCCATGACAGTTACCTTAATTGTTCCCGACGGAAAACGAGTTACCATGACTGGAAAACGCGTTAGTAGAGTTATTACATATCGTCGCAGCTTCGTCGTCCATTAAAGGATATGTGTACTCAAATACGGGCACAAAGTGTACCACATCGGTTAAAGTCCTAGGCTCTTTCTCACATTTTCGATGTATGAAAATTTCTGGTGTGTGTGTAAAGAACCTCATGCGCTTTCATCAAAATCGCGCGTTCATTAGTACTGGAATAGGTGCTCTTGAGCCTGTAAGTGACGTCCTGCCTCCGAACCATCGACGCTGCCACAGTTTCCGGCAAAGTAGAGATAGAAGAAGCACACTGTAGACACATCCATAGACTTAAAATTGGTTCACCTAACGCACCGCAGAAAGCAACAAAACCAGATAATTACCAGTCTCCTCGACAAGGCGGGCTCAGAAAAGTTTCATTTGTTTACTGGTGTTCCGCTTGACATCTCTGATAACGATGTCGTCTTGCATATCTTGGCGAAGCGTTGCGAGTACTGGCGTCGCTGTTCTTATTTAAGATGTGCTATACCCGCACGGCAATGGAGCTCACGCTAAACCTACGGGGCTGGACCACTCGAACATGGATGACTAGGCGCACAGAATGTAGATACAATAGTTAGGCACTGGTGTCGTGGCAAGGAAAGCGCGAGTACGTTACCACTTTTGCTCCTGGCTCTGCACGCTCACCACATGAACCGTGGCCGGGAAAGCTGGTACGCGGTATTCATTGGACATTCTACTGCTCAAGGTAGTTTACGTACAAAAAAAGCGAAGTCTTTCCTCCGTTTGCTTGGCTGTGGACTGTGTAATTGCTGTTGGAAGATGATTCATCACTCACTTCCCAAGCGAGTATGCACAACAACGCCCAAAGCAGTGCATCGTGGAAGGCAAACAACTGGGCGTGAATGAGGAGATAATAAATCGAACTAGTCAAAATCAAAAGACATCATATCTGTTACATTTATTGCGTTCTCTCATCAGTCGTTTTTTCAACTTATGAAACCGACAGACTACTAAGCGAAGGAAAGTGTAGGAGACATTACTTGTGGTTTTCTTAACTGAATTGTAATAAATTCTCACTTTAATTGACAGAAATTAAAGTGGAAGAAAAGTCACCCTTTTCCGTCGGTTTGAATCCAAAGCCACAACCTTCGAATTACGCGTTCGATGGTCTACCATCTGAGCCAAACAGAGGATACTCCCCGTCCACTTTCAAAACAGAAAACAAGGCCCTCGGACAACTCTCCTACTATCGTACTTTCATAGCTAGGGCATCCGTCATCCCGGCATACTTCATGCCTTAGGTAGCATGCGAGGTTTTATTGGTCAACCGCTACATCATGTGAAGATCACGTGCCTCGTGACGCCCTCTGTCAAAAAAGAGTGTTCCACACTCACCGCTTGGGCTACGGGTGGCGCTTCTAGGTATTAAGCCCACATAAATACACTACCAAAATGTGGACGAGGGACACCCTCCGCTGTAGCTGAAATGGTGGAGCATCGGATGTGTAATAAGAAGGTTGTGGGTTCGAGTCCCACCGACGGAAATGGTGATTTTTCTTCCAGTTTAACTTTTTTCAGTTGAAGTGAGAATCATTATAACCACGAACCATTAAGAAACCACGAATAATATCTGCTATGCTTTCCTTGGCTGAATCGTCTGTCCGTTTCATTAGTTGTGCATAATACAGAAAACAAGCCCCCAGGACTATTCCCCTACGTTATTATTTTTGGTACATGAGAAATTTTTGCTGCTTGTACATTTCACCTCAAGCAAATGAAAAGTAAACTGGAGTTCTAAGAGATGGAGTTTATAAACAGCTATGCAGAGTCAAGACTACGTTGCTGGAAAGACACTTAGTGCTGGCATGCCATGACGCTTCCTGCCCAATGCACTTGCATTAACCCTACCCGAGCTGTTCTTCCGCAGATGAGGGTATAGAAAGAACGCAAAACGCGAGAAGCTCTCAGACACATTACTTTTATGCCACTGCCACTCCACACTCATCCTCTGCTAAGGGCTGTATTAGGGAGGGCCGCTGCCACGTTCCCGTGTTCAAACGTCATTTGGTAATAACACCTGCGCCAGCCAATTAAGAAGCCAGCCTATCGCGCTACGAAGAACATTTTTCCTTTACCGCTGTTCATTACGAATATGCGAGGGACCATTGTTTCTCGTTTCCCCATCTGCCCGATAGTATAATGACCCCGAATGCAAGTCTCTCCTAGTGGAATATGCGCGGAGCACTAATTTTTCAAGTCTTCTGAGAAGCAGTTCCATTTTCATTGCGTTTTCTTACTTTATTACTCCCTTCACTTTGCTGCTTTTGCTGACGCACTGTAATGCGAGAAGTACATCCCACTATATTGATTGCCCAATAAATTATATTCTTCAGCGTTTCTGGTCATAAAGCTTTACTCACGCCTACGTTCTCTTTTAAAGGGTTTAAAATTGACCCCTCGAATACAAGATGAACAGCTTAAATGTAGATTTGCCACGCAGAGTAAATGGATGTAGCTTCAATGGTTGGCAGGATGAACTCATTTCTTCCCGTTGTTACCCTCGCCTGATCCTAGCATAAGAGAACACTCTATAAAATATAAAGCTGCAGGCCAGACTCCTTTCTGGTTCTATAATGAAACCTCAAATTTCGCACGGCACGATCTCGGAGAGCTTGTTTTCAAAATCTCATTATTTAGTTAGCAGTACCACCTTCATCCACGCATAGGCGAGTATTGATGGTGAGCGATGCTTGATTTGCCGACTGATACATGGTAACATTGATGATTTATTTGGCTACAATGTAACCTCACAACATGCTGGCTTGCAGTGGTAGTTTGAACCGAATGATCCTTACGCTGCACAATCACAGCTTTAGCGTCGCTGCTGCCTTGAAACCTGGTTGAATCGTTGTCTCGGCGTATGTGGTCCAGACAGTAATACACCATTTCTTTTAATAAGGAGCAGCTTTAGTCATGGCGATGCTACAGGAATATCTCCATGCTGAATGTCCCTAGAAATAGAACGAACGCCTACACAACAAAATCCTGAATGCGTGCCGGCCGTGAATCACAGCAGGCGTGCTTTGCCAGCTTCAAAGTTATCAGTCACTTTATACATAAACTTCTCCTTGTAATAGAAGGTGAATGATGTTCATTGGTGTCCCGCCCGGTATTACAGGGCATTGGTGCGGGCTAGTTGATAATCTATAATTAGAAATTTTATAGCGCGAAACTTCTTACACAAGGTACTAAGAAACACGACAAGCACAAGCGCTTGTCGTGTAAGCGCGTGTAATGTGCTGTATTACAGCACATTGCACCAAAAGGCCACAATGGTGCTGTGGATCGCCGTGAGGGTCGTTGAAGGAATACTCACACAAGAATTAGTAGTTTTATTTAGTGGTAGCACACCAAGTATTATACCAAGTTATCTAAAGCACCCTGATGCTTGGTTTGTTCGGAAACTTGAGAAATGTTTCTTGCCACCTTTTAATGGTATCTATAAATGCACTGTTCCGAATGCTCTAAACGCGTTTATAAAGTATCGCCATCAATTGTAGCACTTTTTTTCGAAACGCTTGTCATCAGCACGTGAGCTGTGCTGCATGCAAGTGTCGAGAAACACCAGGAAATTCGCTGACTGTGCGCTGCAGCAGCCGGCAGGAGGAAAGGCTTCGGAGAGACGCGTAATTCAATATAGTTCTTCTTGCTTTTTCCTAACCGCATCGAGGTGCAGCGGTGGCAAATTACACCCAGGGCGAAATGTCCGGGTACGTGTTTGGCTGGCACGGAGCAGACGAGGATTTGTGACTCTGTTGTTTACCTCCAGAACGCTAAGTTAGATGGCGATGGAAGATTAATAAATGCGCGCGCGCGTGCCTGAAGACATTCTGGTGTCTCTCTTTGGGCCGCAAGATGAAAGATAACCATTTATTTCCAGTTTTATTCTTTGTAGCGGGTTCTTGGTACTACGCTACTAATACAAATGTAATGGAAGTGTTCCGGCGGTAAACGTGCCTTTATTTCCTTTTCCGCCCGCGTACTTGAACGATGAACGAATAAAAGGAAGAAATGTGCAGCTAGAAGAAATGAGTGTATGGATAGTTGATGTTCGCTACATTTGCACTACATTTCAGGTATATAATGGTATTCTACAGATAAGCGCAGCGTTCTGAGCAGCAACTAACTGTGCTGCCAGTCGTCAATCTGATTCGTTGTGGGCCGCGTGAGCAGGTCGCGCTGTATAAAGTTATACTCATCCTCAAAATTTGGTTCTTGGAGTGCTTGTTGCATGAGTAGCTGTACTAGTACTGTCACTCATGAGACTAGTGGGCTTCCTAGGGCTTACCTTCTTTTGGACATCTTGGGGACCGTCACAAATCTGAGACCGAAAATCACGCAGCTGTCTCTGTTGTACTAATTTTCTTTGCAATAACTGTCACGGATAAGGGATGTGCCTGCTGGTTCAATTGATTTCGAAGCTCTAGCCATCACCCAACCCGTTGACGATGCCGCAGTCTTTCGGCCCTGTGGGGGTCATTGTTATGGACGATTTCGTGCTGTGTGTTTTACTGACCGTTTCTTTCATTAAAACATTAGGGCAGAGTAATTTCTGGGATCACCCTCGTGGCAAGTAGAGCACTAATCACTACCCTAGCACCTTGTAGTATGCGATAACGACTCATGCTCAACAAGTTCAAGTAAGATATTCAACCAGTTTCCGTTGCAATAACTGTTCTAGTGCTTCTGTACTTGACCGGTAAATAAAACGTCCCTGACACCCAGAAATAGAAGGGCAACTATGTAAAATAAAGCTTTATAAGGGTACATTATAAATGCTGCAAATTAGGCACATTTTTTTTTGCAAATATAATGTTGCAAATGAAAGGGTGTACTTCTTTTACGAAACAAAATAAAACAAAGTATTATGTTCCTTCGCCCTATTACATTAAGAGAATACAAGTTCGAAAATGTAGAACAGAAGATTAAATGCTGCATTCATTGGTGCCACCGCAGATGAGTCGCTCTGCGTACCCATGTTTATGCTTTATGCGCATTTTTTAATGCAGAAGTGCCTATGAGGTTTGCTCAGTTACGAACACTTTTTCAGTACTCTTGTGCAAAGGTAAGTGCACCGGCTGGGCTTCCAAAGGATCCTTCTTTTACCGTCGCTTCAAATAGCAACGTCAAGTCAATACTCGTTGTTTCCAACTTAGCTTAGTCTGAGCAGACGTCAGAAGTGTTGAAAAGTGTGGATTGTTGCCAAGTACAAGTGAAGCAGTGTAGATGAGCGGGAAGCGGGAAAACTAACCCGAGTTCTGAACGCGTGTCTACAGGCAGTCGTCTATTTCCGGACGGCTGTATGAGTGGCGGTTGCCATATGCCGAAACGCTGCTGACAGTTTTGCGTTGGGAGATGAAAAGTGAGAGACAGCAAAACTGGTTGTTTTTCATGCAGTTCAAAACCCTTGAAAGACGAAAACATGAGAATAATACGTAATTGTTTAGCATAATTGATATTTCATTTCATGTCACGTTCGCGTGTTACGGGTTAGCGTACTGAAACTCGTTTTATTTTTCAGCAGGATTTGTCTAAATTTTTGTCAGGCGAATATTCGTCGTGACTTTTGTTGCAGAGACGCTGGATTCCCTACATTACTCTTGGGACAGATGTGAAGTGTTTTTACAGTGTATATTTGATTGATGAGCTATCCTGTTTATTACGCCTCTGCAATGAAAGAACGCTCGTGTCTGGCCACTCAAAAAATAGGTTTAGACCTGATGAAGCATTTAGTCCGGTGTTATTTTAAGTGCGGAGCACTTTAGGCGGGCAGGCAAAACATAGCATAGCGAGCTATAGCATATTGAGTGCGCGCTCGCGCCAAAGAAAAGTATTTTTTATCCTGTTTTTCGAGCGCATTGAAGATGGTTTTGACGCAGGCAAAACAGCGTGTAGCGTATCCGGCTTTTGCATATTGAGAGCGCGACCAAAGAGAAGTCTTCTTCCTCTTGTTCTTCGAGCACCTTCATGGCGATATAATGTGCGGACGTTACAAATAAGGCTAGGGAAACACAACACAAACCATGTATAAAAATTGAAAGAGGAAGCAAGCGAGACATAGAAATAGAGAGAAAGAAATGAAAGAAATAGGAAGAAAAATGGAAATGAATTGAAATTAAAGAAAGACAGAAAACACTTCAAAAGAGAACAAGAAAGGAAGAGAGGAGTAAAGATAGAGAAAACTGCAGAGAAACAAAGAAGGCTGCAAAGCTGCGCAATTCCTTCAGGCTTGGCAACGTAAGGGCAAAGCTGCTTTAATTTTTCCGCAGTCCTGTTCTTCCCACGCTTTCCTTTCATTTCATGAATTTATCCGTGCGTGCACAAGATATGTTAACTCGTATTCTACAATTACTAGGGATACTTGCCGAAAATATATTTGCAGCACATGCCTACTGATAGTTGAAAAACTTTGTAGCAGACGTCTTTTTGTACATTTTATAATTGCGTCTTATGAATATATACTGAAATATTTGAATTCATATAACGTTGTCTTTTCTTTCTTTTTTTTTGACACTGAGAAGCCAGTTGGCCATAATTTTATGGCTGACACAGGATTGGGTGTAAACACTATCGTCCGAACGTTCCTTGAGTAACAATCTTCTCTGAAATGCAAGTCCTGTATGGCATCAAATTCGTGCACAACTAGTAGTGTCACTGTCTCGTCCTTCGATGAAGCCATTTGTGCCTTCCGTCGTTGAGTAACAGTTGTATTCCTGTGAGAAGATGAGCACAATTCGGCAGCTCTCCAGAGTATGTGAACCTTTGTCGACAACATTAACCCAACTCAAAGTTCATAGTATTTGATTTATAGCCAGCCTGTCTCACGCTCTGTATGCCATGGCTCCCTCGTTCGTCCCAGTTAACGCAATCAATATTGCGACACATAACTCTTTGGGCTGACAGTGGCGCAATCCGGGCACGATCGAAGTGACGTCCCCTTTGCGAAACCACCGGTAGTCTGCGCACACGCGCCTTCCTTGGCACGTAACGAAATCAGGTTCGATGGAGCACTCTCAACCAATCATGCTCGCCGAAATAACGGAAAGCAACACGCTAATGTAATCCCAACGATAGCTGGAGACATGGCTGGGTCCAAAATCATGGAGAGCCCACTCGGGTCTGTCAGGCGCTGTATAATTACCACAGTGCTTCATTTCCAAATGTCACGCTTCTAGATAAAATCAAGTTCGGTGCATCAGTTGCTCAAACGTTATGCTTCAGCATGCATCAGTAGCTCAGATGTTATCACATTCACCTAAATATCACCTGCCATCGACGAATACCAATTTACTTTGCAGCACTTCGAAGGAAGGGAAATGTGGAGACGGGGGAAGGTTAGAAATACCAGTAGAGTACTTGGTGGCTTTCCTGCGACTTTGCAAAAACTTGCCCGAGCAGTGGTTGACATTGGCCGATCTTTTTCACTGCGCGGAAAATTTCAACAGTGTTCTATATATTCAGCTCCAGTGTGTATGGCCCGAGAAAACACCAAGTAACAAGAATAATCTAGAGATGGACGTTTTAAATGGCGGGTGTGCCAACCATGATTGATAATGCTGCGCTGTAAGAGAAACCAAAACAATAAAAACTGTTGGTCACATGCAAAAACAAACAAACAAAAAAAAACATTCTATTGCATGCCTAAATGAGTGTGCAAGGTAAAATTGAATACTTCAGTGGGTAACACGGCTTTCCACACCCATTTGCATTCCCCCCAAATTTCATTTTAAGCCGGGTATAGTAGTATTATATTCCACTCAGAGTTATAATACTTTGTGAGTACATGTATACTGGGGCTGCTGTACGGCCGAAACGTCCCATCTGCCTTTAAAGGTCCTTGGTTGTTGCCTTTTCAGACCCAAGCTGAGGGCCCATCATGACTGCAGAGTCGCTAAAAGTTACGACACATAGCCAGCGACAGTGTCGTACATTAAGCAAGACTGTAACCAGCAGAAAAGAGCCACAAATTGCGAAGTTAGGAGAACGAAGAAAGAATATCCTTATAAAAATCTGGCTGCGGTAAACCTAGAGCCGATGTGTCAATTCCTTCAGCGCTGCCGCGACCAGCCTGCCTCCATATCACGGGACCGCAATGATGTACTGAAAGATCAACACTATATGCTCGACCACATATTCTTTCAGCTGAGCCAATCATACTTCCCTTTCTATATATATATATATATATATATATATATATATATATATATATATATATATATATATATATATATATATATATTATATAGCGTCACCTCAAATGTCCCCTTTGGCAAGTCCAGAGTCCGTTGCGACACTTTTTCTGCGTAGCAAGAACGCTAAAGGAAAGAAAGGGAAAGTCAACTGCAGCATAGACACGTGAACTCATTAAAATACCTTATATTATTTATATTTTCTCTTAGCGAAGGGAATGCATTTGGGTTAGTCAAAAAGTAAGCGGCAAAACAGCAAATGACATTAGCTCGCTCCATGAAATCACGGACATTTTTGGTACAGGGCGGGATTTTTTTTACCCGTGGAGAGGTCTCGCTGAAGCAAAAAACGCATCAAGAAAATAATTTATTCCTGCCGCATGGGAATTCGGAACTTGCCGCCATACGCTTAACGGAGAGAAAATCAATTTTGCTCCAAGGCACGTACGGGTTTTGCTTATTTGTACGCAGTACATCACAATACTGAAGCGTAGAAGACAGAGCCCTGTGTTGTAGTGAGGTATCTTTTTTATATTGCGCGTCCACCGTCAAGTATTTGACGCTGCATTCCAAGGGGTGGTTTAAAATTTTTCTCGCCTTCTTTCTAAAGACTGTGCCGCAGCATTAGCGAATGTTTTTGTTTATTCTCTTTGATGCAGTTAACGTAATATCTACCTAGGTCTTGAAAAGGTAGAAATGCGGGGAAATTTGAATCATGAAGCAATGAAAAATTCTTGGAACGCGGTTTACATCTGAAGCAAACATTTCGACAAGCGGACTTCTCTTCCTCAAGGCTGCAACTCCGCTATTATTTCATTCTGGATTAACACTAACTGCTTACTGCTGATTATTTCATAGCCAATCAGCGCACACGTTTTGATGTTATATATGTATGTAGAACTGCAGTATCTTGTTCATTCATATGTGCAGGAAAATCACAGTAGTCCAACTTATTCCAATGGCTGTACCAACCCCTTCCCTCGCACACACCCAGGCTACTGCGGCGACATTAAATAATTTTAATATGCTCAACAAAATTAGTCCAGAAAATGAGTCAGCCATGAGACCCTTAGATTGCTAGATTTTTCTTCTAGACGCGGATTACCTTGGTCAAAACATTGTACTCTTTCGCTCGCGATTCTGGGCTCCTGACTCGAATAACGCGTGTTCAATACCGGCAACGGCGGTCGCATTTTGATAATGGCAAAATGCCAGTGGCCCCTGTACTGTCCGCGCATGTAAAGAACTTCCAGGTGGTCGAAATTTTCCGGAGCCCTCCGCCACCGCGCCTGAAAACCATGTTGTGTTGTACGTAAAATCCCAAAGATTGTTATTATTATATTTCGCGCACCACTGCTGAATTTCACAAAATGAATAAAATGAATCAGCTAGAATTATGCACGGATAACTCACACGGTACGGGATGTACATGCTCTGATAGCCCGTTCATATTGCCCATGAGTAGTTGGTTCTCCTGTCCTTTTAGCAAAAACCTGACAGCATTGCACACCTTGACGAAAATTAAACGATAGGTGAAACACGAACGCTCTCTTTCCTCGCTTCCACAATATTGCGCAGACAAGACAATGACAATGACACTACCCATTGCCGGCACATGCCCAGCAGGGTTGCCGTTGGTGGCTACCTTTGCGCCAAATTGGCTACTTTTCGACCCCGTCTGGCGACAAAAATTTGCAGTTGGCGCCATGGCTATTTTCTGGCTACTTTTAAAGTGCTGATTTGGCGCATTAAATGGCCATTTTTTATCATTTTTCCAGACAAAAACATTGTTTTTAAGCTTTTCTCTCGCTTCAGCGGATGTGTACGGTCGTCCTCCACCCACCAGGCTGGTGCGAATCGAGGCACCCTTACGCGACGCTTAGCGCGTCTCCAAATACGGAGTGGCGAAGTTGCGTGCAAGGTGACGAACGCGTGGCCAGCCCAGTGCTCAAGCTTCCCGCCATCCCATGTGATGCTACGCGCAAGTTTTACGAATAATTTTTATGCGCAGTGCCTGTTCCCGTGTAAACTTGGGAAAACAGACATCTGCAGCAAAATTTAGCTGGCCGGTTCATCTACAACCAGAATTTGGTCTGCAGCTTCAACGAAAATCTGTTTCAACTTTACATGTTCCTACTGACTTGCTGGCTGGAATATTCTAACACAACTTTGTGTCTGGCAAGAACTCATATTTTCTACATAAAGCATATACACGCGTAATGAATTTATCATAATTCGTTCATTTAACTTATTTCCAACTTATCGGTGACTTTCTATGGTCTTACTCATTCAAAATGCAATTATTTATTGATCAATACTAAATAATCTGCTCATAATACCACTTATGCTCCATGTGGCTACAAATTTGGGGATAATATTAAATTGCATGGCCACTTTGGCTGCTTTTGGCTTGAGTTCTGGCTCCTTTTCAAGTCCACCCTACAGCAACCCTGATGCCCAGAATGACGTTGTCTTGTGCCGAAAACCACAGCGCCTGTGACAATATTACAATCGTGTCCGGAGCTTTTATCTTGGCTCCGCCTAAGGTTACGAGTAGCTCAAAAACCCAGGCGCATCTGGGGTCTGTAATTTCACGCAGCAGTATTCATTATCTGGCTTCCTTGCATTTTCGATAAGAATGTAGCCAGTGTGTAGGCACACTCGCTACATTCTTATCATGGATGTTAAGTCATCCTGAGAGCGAACACGCCACGCTCGCTATTATTGGAGTTACCCAGTGCGTGATGATAACGCAATAAAGGGCACTCAGAAGTATACGTAAATTTTTTATTGCGGTGGTGTCAAAAAGCAGACCCACATGCACCTTTTTTGTTTACTAAAATATCTTTTGTATCTTCTGTATGTGACAATGGAACTAAAGTTGAATGCCATTTTTTTGTTGTTTTGCAGTGTGCCATATTCTGACTATTTTGAAATACCCAGCGAATTAAGATCTTTAGAATGTTAGCTTGTACACGAGGTATGCGATGCGGGCGTGTTGGTAACACTTCTTCAGTAAGTTTCCTTGTAGCGCACGTAAAAGACAGGGCAAAAATATTTAGCCACACGTAGACAAACTGAGCGTTAACTTCCAACAATGCTTTAAGTGCTCCCTGTTTCCGAAAATAATCTATAAGTGCATCCTGTTTCCGAAAATTAAAGCTTTGTTGGAAGTTAGCGCACTGTTTGTCTATGTCTGCCGACATATATATCCGAGAGGTTGTGTTTCTCGAACGCGACCAGGCCCATCGAGCCCTATTGACTTTTATGGACCAAACGGACCTTGCCACCCGTTTATAGACGTTTTGTTTCGTGTTTGTTTATTGCTTGTCTAAGTCTTCGTCAATTTTTCTTATACTTCCCTCCCTTCTTTCCGCTTTCTCTCCTCCTATCTCCCTCTCCTCTATCTCTTCACTCCTCCCGAAAGAGTAAGCAGGCGTTGTGCCCCTCCAGGTGGCAGTTGCCAGCTTGCTCTCTCCCTCTTTCCTCTGTGTCCTTGTGTATCTGTGTATGCAAATCAAATAAATAAATAATTTCTTTATCCTGTCTTTTACAAGCGCTACAAGCAAACTTACTGAAGTTAGTTTTGTGATTATAATATATGCGGCAGCCTTTATAGTACCATGCAGTCTTGACATGTTTATGACACCTTTTGGCCTGATATCTATTTGCGTTAAAAGTGGAAAATTTGAAGTTCATAAAAAAAAGTGCAATTTATAGAAGAGCCGACGTTCACCTCAGCGCACAACAGAGGAGATGCCAAATAAGCGGAATGAACGGAGCACAGATGAGAGATAATCAAAAAGAAAAAAACACCATCCGACGGAGAAAAAAATTCGGCAGATCCCATGTACCATGGGAATCGATGTTATGCGAAGCATGCGGAACGAAGGTGAGTGTGGTGTAATTTTTTTATTGAGCGAAACGTTACGAAATGACGCTTAAGATATGTAGAAATGTTGTACGCACAGACATATGTTGAACTGTCGCATTAGTTTTATATAACTCATTGTTTATAGTTGCGTAACGATGCCAACAGCAACATGGGTATTCCCAACGCCAGAAGCGGTAAGCTGGTATGGAGCGTTTGTGCTTGCGAGGATGGTAGCGATGGATAGTGCTACGTAGACCAACTTGAGTGGTTGGCGCTTAACTACAAGTGTTGTTAATCCGACGTGACACCTGGATCACAGGAGTAGCCTACTTATGTAAAGTATATAAAATTAGATAGCCAGCACTTCCAACAACTATTGACGTTTTAGCCAACATAACGCCTGTATAGCGTCCTTTTCCGAAGCAGTTCCGAGACCAGGCGTACTTTTGTGTTAGAATATCTGATTGCCATGCAGAATGCTTGCGCTCGATTCCTGCTGGGACACTCTAGGCATTCGTCGGGTCAAAGCTGCTAATTTCAGTTTTTCTTAAAGCTCTCGCATTTAAATTATTAGGGTCTGTTCTCACCGTTCCTAGGTAGATAAAAACTGTCAATCACCTGTGGCGCGTACCAGCATACCGCGGCCTCTGGTATACGGGTATGTGCCACACGTGAACGGAGGAAAGCTGTTCTGTTCTGTTCTGTTATACCTGTCTTGTTGTGGAGAGGTTGAGGTTCATATTACCTCGGCTACTCCATATCTATGAGTTCTGCTTTTGAAGAGGCGCGCGACGAGATTTTCACTGTATTCATCTCATGGCCAGACAGTCATATTTGTCAGACAATCTTACCCTCCCTTACTAATTTTGCTCTTCTCCAAGTTAAAAAGGCGATCACGAGAGCACGCAGACGTAGGCGGCTAGATAGATATATACGTAGATAGGAACGATCAAAGTGCCTGCAGTTCTATAAGAAATGCTTCGCATTTATTAATAGAACAAGCGGCGGTCTCCACTCGAATTTGCGGCAAAGAGTGGCGCTCTTTGGATACGAAATGAGAAAAAATTGCGGCGCGTGTTGTGCTAATGAACAGGTACCAGAAGAAACTTTTTTTTTTGCGGTTTCTTGACAACGCGAGTGCGCGCCGCAATAAATTAGCCTTATACTGCAAACGCCGCAACGTTTGAATCCACGACTACAGCGCTGTTTTCGTTCCGTATATATCTGAGAAAATTTCAACTGGTATGTTATTTATCCCACTGAACATTAAGGAAAATGAAGTCTTCCTGCCAGCGGGAATATCTTGCAGGCATTTGGCGTTCCATCTGCTTTTGTGTGCGCATATGTAGGGCCAACAGAATGAAAAGAAATCGAGAAAATGGAGGTCGTTGAGGAATGCTGCGGTACGCTCTTTTCGTTCCATTTCTTGGGAACGTTTTCTCAATTACAAAAACTGATTTGTAAAGACAGCCGGCAGAATTGAAGGAGGCAATGATTAAATTTTTAATTAATATTTGGTGTCTGTCTTTCTTTTTTTTTGAATACGTAACAAGTCCTTGCGGCTACGTCAAAGAACATGCGTCTTCTGGAAAATAAAATAAATATTATGTTAGTTATCATATTACCCTTCGTAAAAAGCGGGCCCCGAAGCTGAATCGCTGATGCCGATCTCTAGTATAAGAAAAGAACAGTGAATTGGGTTCCGATGGCTATAAGTTCTGCGGAAGTGGATCGCGATAATTTTTTCGATGCTGACCGAAATTGGAAGCGGAATCACACTGCTTAAGAAACCGACTGCACATGTTCTAAAAAGCAAGAAATGGAGTAAAAAAAATGAGTGCCTG
>JALIZH010000741.1:0-10923 GCA_030522465.1 Rhipicephalus appendiculatus
TCACGTCACTAGAGATCTGGTGTGACGTCACTACAACTTTCGTTGCCCTTCCTATAGAGCTACGTCAGTTTTGATGCGCTAGAGTTGGGTCTCAATCGAGAGAATGAGCATTTAGGTACACTTTGGAAGTGAATTACAATATATTCTAAACGTTTGCTGTGTCGGACTCTTCGTGTGGAGTGTCCTTGCATACAGAGGAAACCCACAACAGTCTTGTTATAGACTCGAAAGTTGATGGCACCACCCCTTTAAATACAGTGGGGTCATGTTGTTAAACATTGGGACTTGCATTTTGATACGCCTATGACAATCACATTATGAATTGTGATGGTAATATATCACTGTAGAGGAAAATTTTCACATGGCGGCTTTATCCCGGCCACGGCACTCGCATTTCGATGGAGGCGAAATGCTAGAGGCCCGTGTATTTTGCGATTTCGTTTCAGCAACAAGCATCAACAAGCGTCACTATGCATATCGCGCAGCCGCCGCGTGTCTCAAACGCCCCGGCGTAGATTTGAAGCGCCCTAGGAACCTTCATTTCTGGGTTTGCTACCGAGTAGGGTAACTTTCATTTCTCTCGTGGCTTGCTTTGTGTAAAAAAAATTTTAGTATGAAACGTTATTTACCGCTTTCCGTGAAAGTCGTATCACGGTGATACATATACCTCAGACGGCTTAAAATAAGCGCCATTGTAATATTAATTTAGTAAAAATAGCCCTCCTACAACCCCTATCTTACAACTTCTCATGCTGTGTATGCAGTAGAAATACACGTCACTGATGCGTGTTATGCTACATCAAAAAATACTGAAGGTTATTTCTACGAATAATGCGTGCGTAACGCTTTCGTACCAATACTCACTGTTGCTGCTTCGGTGGCCCGTCGGGCTGTTTTTTTTGTCGTTTCGCATATTGGGCAGGGAAAGAAAAATCAAAGGAAAACACATCTTAGTGTTTATAGTTGATGGTTCATTGCACGTAACTAAAATATGCGCGTATCTATGAGATAATTCCTGAAACTGAGTCACTAGAGAAATAACACTTTGTACATAATTGATTCAATAATTATACCTAAGATTTAGAAATCAACTATGTTGAAAGGCAGTAGGTTTATGTATTATATTGCCACGTGTGTTTATGTTGGTGTGTTTCTTTGCGCAGATCGGTTCTCGGCTTATCTACTGCGTCACGTCGTCAGCGCGTGGATCCGTCGCTCACACGCTCAGTATTTTCCTTGTTCAACGAACTGGGAGCGCAGTATGTCTGTGATTAACAGCGGCACCAAATTATTGATTGATGCGCGTATTTCGCGCTTTGCGGCCGCTGAATAGTTTTGGATAAAAGCTCTCTTATGGGTACAAGTTGACCCAAATAAAGTGTACTTGCTTTAAGGTCGCCTCGTCAGCGTACTTAGGACGAAGACTGTCACTTCAACGTGATGTTTGGTGGAGGTGCTTATGGACAAAAATGCCCCTTCTCGCCGTGAAGTCCGCCCAGCACGCGCAGACAACCGCACCAAAGCCTCTAAGGGAGGGGACCCGAGAGGAAACCAAACCAGCCGATGGCGCCTGGGACTGCCACTAGAGTACCTACTTGTGGAAAGCCATCCTTTTACAGCCATGACCAACACCACGGCATCCGCCGCGTTGACTTTTCAGCAACCGAAGGAACCCCCCAAAGTTTCGTAACTTCAAGTGCGAGGACTCGCAGGAATGGCTGGACAGGTTCGAAAGAGTCGCATCGTACAACAGGCGATCGGAGGAAGAAAAGCTGCGGAATGTTTTTTTAAATGCGAAGCATTTCTTAGCGAACTTCGGCGACTTTGAGCGTATCTATCTATCTAGCTATCTAGCCGCCTACGACTTTGTGCTCTCCTGGCCGTATCGTTAATGGGATTTATACCAAATTTGGTATGGCATAACATGACCGTATGAAGAACATAAATGGCTGGTCATATCATGAAAATCATGAATAACTTGTCATGAAAAGTATGATTTATATGCCACGCTCATGGCGCGCTCGCGGTCGTTTCGTTAGCTTGACATACACCAAATTTGGGATTGAGTGACATGACTGTATGACGAACATAAATGACAAGTGGTAATATGAAAATTATGACTTCATGAGCGACATGACTTGCTTTCCACGCTCATAGCGTGCTCGCGGCCGTTTCGTTAGCTTGATATACCCCAAATTTGGTATTGAGTGACATGACCGTATGACGAACGTAAATGACAAGTGGTAATATGGAAATCATGACTTGTCATGTGCGACATGACTTGCATGCCACGCTCATGGCGCGCTCGTGGCCGTTTCGTTAGCTTGACATACACCAAATTTGGTATTGGCTGACATGACTCTATGACGAACATAAATGACAAGTGGTAATATGGAAATCATGACTTGTCATGTGCGACATGACTTGCAGGCCACGCTCATGGCGCGCTCGCGGCCGTTTCGTTAGCTTGATATACACCAAATTTGGTATATCGCGACGTGACTGTATGACGAACATAAATGGCAAGCCATAATATGGAAATCACGACATGTCATGAGCGACATGACTTGCATTCCACGCTCATGGCGTGCTCGCGGCCGTTTCGTTAGCTTGATATACACCAAATTTGGTATATCGCGACGTGACTGTATGACGAACATAAATGACAAGCCGTAATATGGTAATGATGACATGTCATGAGCGACATGACTTGCATTCCACGCTGATGGCGCGCTCGCGGCCGTTTCGTTAGCTTGATATACACCAAATTTGGTATTGAGAGACATGACTCTATGACGAACATAAATGAGAAGTCGTGATATGGAAATCATGACTTGTCATGTGCGACATGACTTGCATTCCACGCTCATGGCGCGCTCGCGGCCGTTTCGTTAGCTTGATATACGCCAAATTTGGTATTTAGTGACATGACTGTATAACGAACATAAGTGGCAGGTGGTAACATGAAAATCTTGGCATACATGTCATCTACAATGCCATTTACATGCCACGCTCATGGTGCGCTTGCGTCAGTTCGCTAGCTTGACATACACCAAAATTGGTATATCGCGACGTGACTGTATGACGAACACAAATGGCAGGTCGTAACATGTAAAACATGGCATGCAAATTATGTAAAGAATGATTTGCTCCTTCCTGGCTGCTTCACATTACATCGATTCCCACAGTGCGTGGGATCTGTCGGCTTTTTGCTCGCTCGAATCATTCGCTCCACGTGGTTTGAAAGTCACGAAGCTTCACCTGACGACATGCGACATCTTTCGAAGGCGATTGGCATCTACATTTCCGAGCGTCTAAGGAAAGTACAGTGTACTATATTGTAAACGAAAGCAACAAGCTGAGGCCATGCTTCAGATGTGGCAGCAATGCCCAAATGAGCCCGTAACTGAGTTCGTCGAGAAAATGCAGAAAATTTTCCGACACGTGGCCGCCGATACGACCGAGGAAAAGAAGCTTCAGTACGTGATGCGGGCCGTAAGAGAACAGCTGTTCGTCGGCCTCATTTGCAACCCGCCGAAGACAATTCCAGTGTTTGCGACGTAGGCGGTTACAATTGAAGAAACGCTTGGGCTAGGGCCCGACAGTACAACCGCGACTTGCCAGCTCTCACTCCGGCAAACATGGAGTGAAATGCTGTAGACGCTAATAGTCTGCGTGTGACCATTCTGACTATAATCCGCCAAGAACTTAAAAAAAAGCAGTTCCTTGTACGAATACAACCGATGAGCGAAGCTCCTTATAAATGGGACGCACGTGGCGTTCGGCGCGCGCGGCGTTTTATAGGCCAGGTGATGGACCCACTGGAAGGACGACAGGTTATGATTTCGAGCTTTCGCCAGTTTGAGGGGAGAGGGGCAGAGTCGAAGAAAGAGGGAGAGAGATACTAATCTGCCTCCGTTTCGCGTGCGTTCGTATTATCGCGCTTTGCGCATCGTGCAGAAGCCATCCGCCTTCCAGCGCTCATAAAGCTCATTTATCCTCCCGCGTGACAGGGAGACGCCAAAGCTGGCACCGTGCCAGGGAGCTTCAACGGCGACGGCGAAGGCGGGCTGCAGGCCTAAGGAGCGTCGCTCCTAAAAATTGCTCCCTGACGCTAGCCCACATGTCGCAGCTGTGACAAGCATAATTTCCGACGAGCTGCACCAGGCTGCTGGAAACAACATTACCTATCTACAAAACACTGCAATTGGGACCGGTGCCGCCTCCCGCAGTGATGACTTATGCTGACGCTATCCTTGGCCAGATCACTCTTGCCATGTGCACTGAATTGTACACGCCGTCACCGCATCCTCAGCCCTCCACGCCATTACCACGACCGCAGCTGCAAAACCGACCTATAGCCTATCGGGAAGCCACATCAAGAAAGCCGTACCTCTGGTGGACACCAAACAGACGTCCACTATGCTTTCACTGCGGCGAAGCGGGCCACGTGCTATGAGCATGCCCCTACCGCCAGATGGGCGTACGTGGCTTCGGCATCAACGCCCTCCCACCCCTTCCAGGCCAGCGGCCGCGTGAGATCGAGGACTTCCTGAGAGACATAGAAGGACAAGGCGAGGCTCGCAACAGGTCTCCTTCACCACTCTCACGCCGCCCCCAGTCTCCCCAGCCAGCGTACTCCTACGAAGCAAGAGGGTGATCCCCCGAGCCCTCGTCGGGAAAACTAGCGAAAGCTACGTACGGAGGTAACGCCACTTCCCAGCTGACCAAGCAAGACCCTCCAACTGCGACAGAACGACCCGACGACCTGAAGCCGCTACCCGTCGAGGTGAAGCCATGATCCGACGCATTACGACGGAACGCCATACCAACGCCTAACTACAAGACTTTCACGCGACGTAGCCGTGAGCGGTCCAAGCTACACACCGCACATTCAAGCACTCATCGATCTTGAAGTCGGCCGCCAAGTGAAGATTTACAGGTTCTGCTCAACGGACGTCAAGTAACTGCGCTCATAAACACTGGGGCCCATTACTCAGTGATGAGTGGACAATTTCCGGTGCACCTGACAGAAGTCAGAACTGCAAGGGACGAACCGCAAGTTCGCACAGCTGGAGGGCACCTCTCACGCCCACTGGACGGCGCACCGCTCAAGTGGCTCTTCGAGGTAATGCGTACCCAGTGAACTTTGTCGTCCTGCTACAGTGCTCACGTGACGTCATTGTAGAAATGGACTTCCTGACTGAAAATGGTGTCGTTATCGACTTGAAAACGAGGTCTTTAACGCTTTCCAATTAAGAGCCCATATAATCGGAAAGCACTGGCTATCAACGCGCCGCTCTCACAATCCCTGCGGATGGAGTAACCATCCCGTATCGCAAAAGCGTCCTCGCATTCGTCGAAACGGAAGAAAAAGCAGCTGAAATCGTGATCGTCCACACAAATGCGCAGTTCCTTCTCGATCGACAAATTTGTGTCGCACGTGGCGTGCTGCAATTACATCGAGGCCGAGCAGACATTCTCTTCACGAACTTCAGTTCCGAGCACAAGCACTTGAACAAAGGCATGACAGTCACATTTGTAGAACACACTGACGAAGTAGGAAGTGCATTTACGCTATCGGAATCATTCGACGATGTATCATCGGTGGTGAACGGCGATCCGCAGATTGGCGTCAACCCTGCCCTTTCAAAGCACAGACTAGAGCAGTTGCGCAGCCTTCTATGTGAATATGCCGAGTGTTTCGCGAAATCATCGAAAATCGGACAAACGCCGATTGCGAAGAACTGAATAATCACCGACGAAACAGCCCGACCCGTTCGCTGGAGCCCATATCACGTGCCATCACGAGAGCGCGGCGCAATGAGAACACAAGTCGAAGAAATGCCTCGCGAAAACATCTTTCAGCCATCAAACATCTCTTGGTCTTTACCCGTCGTACTCGTGATGAAAGATGGTATGATGAGGTTTTGCGTAGATTACCGCCAACGGAACAGCGTCACGAAATTAGATGTGTACCCAATACCGAGAACTGACGACGCTCTTGATCGACTCTGCAGTGCGAATTACTTTTCCTTAATGGACTTGAAGAGTGGTTATTGGCAGATCCAAGTCGATGAAAGAGACCGGGAGAAGACCACATCCATTACACCGGATGACCTCTTTGAATTTAAGGTAATGACATCTGCACTTTTTTTCTACACCCACTACATTCCAGCGAGTTATGGGCACAATTTTGGCAGGACTAAAATAGCAAACCTGCCTTGTTTGTCTCGACGACGTCGTTGTTCTTGCAGCAAACTTCGAGGAACACCTCCAAAGGCTACAGGCAGTACTCGAAGCAACCAAATCGTCGGCTTTAACCTTAAATCCAGAGAAGTGTCACCTCTCCTACGAGGAACTTCTGTTTGGCGTATGCTCTGACCCACAGAATATAGCTGTCATCGGAAATGTTCCACCCCCCTCTGACAAGAAGGCGGTCCTCAGGTTCTTGGGGCTTTGCTCCTACTACAGGCGTTTTGTCCGGCACTTCACTTAAGTCGCCTAGCCCCTTACTTGCCTCACGAAAGCTGACGTGAAGTTTGAGTGGGAGAAGCAACGTGAAGACTCCTGCTGGGAACTACAACGACGTCTGCAGTCCCCACCACTACTTGATCATTTCGACGAGAACGCCGACGCCGAGATTCACACGAACGCAAGTGGCGTTGGGCTTGGCGCTGTGTTGGTCCAAACAAAGAGGGCCTCGAACGAGTCATCGCATGCGCCAGCAGGTATCTCTCGAAGGCTGAATGCAATTATTCGACTACCGAAAAGGAGTGCCTTGTCGTCTTCTGGGCGGTCACAAAATTTCGGCCCTACTTGTACGGCAAGCTGTTCAAAGTTATCAGCGACCACCATGCTTTGTGCTGGCTCGCCAACCTGAAGGACCCATCCGGTCGCTTGGCTTGCTGGAGCTTACGGCTATAGGAGTCACAGTGATCTATAAATCTAGACGAAACATTCTGATGCAGGCTGCCTGCCATAGCACTAGTCGGCCCAGCTGCGCCTAAGGATGACGACGGCTTTCCTGGGCTGATCAGTGCTAGTAACTTTGCAGAACAACCAACGCGCCGATCTCGACCTACGGAGCCTCAATAACTTCTTGGAGGGCAACACCGATTCACCGCCTAAGACGTTCAGGCGTGTCATCTCATCACTGTGCCTCCACAATGGCTCACTCTGGAAGAAGAATTTCGTATCAAATAGGTTCACATACCTTCTGTTCGTTCAAGACAGTCTGCGGCAAGAGATATTGCAGGCGTGCCCCGACGAGCCTGCCACCGGTCACCTTGTATACGCTCGTACTTTATTAAGAATCCAGGAAAAATACTACTGGCCGCATCTAAACGACGATGTTGCTCACTACCTCAGGACCTGCGGTGACTGTCAGCACTGTAAGACCCCACGTGCTAGACCGGATGGACTCCTGCAGCCTATTGGCCCTCCAACGAAGCCCTTTCAACAAATCGGGATGTACCTGCTTGGCCCGTTCCCGACGCTGGCATACGGAAACAAACGCATAGTAGTGGTGATGGACTACCTGACACGCTACGCCGAAACCACGGTGTAAGACATAGAGTATATATCTTACACCATGGCCGAAACAAAGGCGTTACCTTCAGGAAGTGCCCTAGAGGTCGCAAGATTCTTTGTGAGGAACATCGTTCTACGGAATGGCGCACCCGAGGTCCTCATTACCGACAGGGGAACGGCGTTCACTGCGGAGCTCACGCGACAGATACTGCATCTCAGCAAGGCGTGTCATCGGCGTACTACAGACTACCAGCCACAGACTAACGGCCTGACGGAGCATTTCAATAAGACGCCATAAGCTCGCCATGTACGTGGACGTCGAGCACAAGACGTGGGACGAAGTTCTCCCCTACGTTGCGTTTTCGTACAATGCGGCACAAGAGACCATGCCCATGACACCTTTCAAACTTGTTCATGTCCGAGAAGCCACCACTACGCTGCACGTCATGCTGCCGCACGTTGACGACGAGAACAACGACCAAGATGTTGACGGCTTTCTACAACATGTCGAGGAATCCTGCCAGCTTGGCCGCACACTCATCAAGAGGCAGTAACACGCCGATGCCCAACATTACAATTTGCGACGCCGGGAGCTGGACTTTGAACCTGGTGGTCGCGTAATGGTGTGGACACCGATTCGCCGTGGTGGTCTTAGCGAGAAGCTCCTCCGTCGCTACTTTGGTCCTTACAAGACCACACGGTACCTTAGGCCGCTCACCAACGAAGTTCTTCCTGATGGCGTTACGCAATCTCAACGACGCTGAACGCGCCCCAAGGTCGTCCACGTCGTGCGCGTGACGAAGTTTTTTCACCGTTAACGGGCTCTCGGACTGTATTTCGTGTTGTGTTTTTTTAAATGCGAAGCATTTCATAGCCGCCTACGACTTTGTGCTCATAGCCGCCTACGACTTTGTGCTCTCCTGACCGTATCGTTAATTGGATTTATAGCAAAGTTGGTATGGCATAGCACGACTGCATGACGAACCTGAATGACTGGTCATATGAAAATCATGACTAGCTTGTCATGAAAAATATGATTTACACGCCATGGCCATAATGCTCCTGAGGCTGTTTTCTTTACTTGATATTTCCAAAAACTGGTAAGGTGAGACATTTCTTCATGACCAACTTAAATGACAGGTGGTAATATGAAAATCATGACCTGCATGTCATATACAGCATGATATACATGCCACGCTGATGGCGCGCTGACGGCCGTTTCGCTAGCTTGATATACACCAAATTTGGTACTGCGTGGCGTGACTGTATGACGAATGACGAACATAAATGACAAGTGGTATTATCGAAGTCATGACACGTCATGTGCAACATGACTTCCATACCATGCTCATGGCACGCTCACGGCCATTGCGCTAGCTTGATATACACCAACTTTGGTATTCCGAGACGTGTGCGTATAGCAGACGTAAATGACAGCTCGCAAGATGAAATCCTGAAATCCATGTCATGTACAACATGATTACCATGCAGCGCCCATGGCGAGCTAACGCCCGTTTCGCCAGCTTGATTACAAGTTCGGTATTAAGGCGAAAAGCCTTTAATGTCTCATGCTCACGTCCGTCCGTCCATCCATCCGACCGTCCGTGTATCCCTCCAGCCGTGCCCTGGCACGGTGCCAGGTGGTCACCGGGGCACGCAAACGGACGCATATCACGTCTGACTACACCGCTCGCGCTTTGCTTCAGTAGCAGCGTCGCTGTGCTCAGCATGTCCAAGCTCCTAGACCGGCAGAAACCCGAAACGTCGTCTCGCTCGCGGGGCAACGGATAAGGGTGGACGCAAGGTCTAGGACGAAGATACGGAGCATCACAACGAAGGCAAGATTACCCACAGAGACAAGATCCAGCACGTGCAACGTTCCCCCTTGGAGCGCGAGGCGGCCAGTGCTCGCCTTCGGGCTTGTAGTACGGCCCCCGCCTCCGTAGGGCAAGCGGGCACGCAAGAGTCTCCATCCCTACCCCCCTCCCCTGTTATGCCGGATCGAATCAATAAAGTTGTTCTCTCTCTCTGTCAGCATGTCCAATCAGGCAAGGAGGGAGACGCGCGCATCGCGTTCCACTCTGACCGACCCCCGCCTCAATGGGCACAGGCGTTCGCTGAACACGGTTTGGAATTTGCAAAGTGTCCGTCAATTTAAGCGCTGGAACGCGGATAGCGTCTTCAGGATGCGAAAAGCGCGAGAATACGAACGCATGCGAAACGTAGGCACATTAGTCTCGCGTCTCGCTGCTATTCGCGGTAAAAAATGAAAAAAGAAAAGACGCAATATTCCGTTTGTGTGCCATCCCACTAAAAGTGTAAAAAAAAGATATCGCATAGTCAGTCGAATGGAAACAAGCTTTCGCCGAACACACTTTGGAATGCACAAAGTGGCCTTCAATTTCGCAATGACGTTTATGTATGGCAAACATAAATGACTAGTGGTAATATAAGAATAATTTCATGTAATGTACAGCATGACTTGCATGCCACGCTCATGGCGTGCTCGCGCCCGTTTCTCTCGCCTGATATACACCAGAATTGGCATTGCTTGACGTGACTGTATGACGAACATAACTGGCAGTTGGTAACATGGCAATCACGACTTCCATGTCATGTACAACGCCAATCACATGTCATCCTCATGGTGCGCTTGCGTCCAGTTTGCTAGCTTGATGTACACCAAGATGGGTATTGCGCGAAGTGACGATATGACGAACATAAATGACAAGTCCTAACATGACATGGGTGTTATGTACAGTGTGATTTGCTTTTTGCAGGCTGCTTCGCATTAGATCGAGTCCCACAACGCGTGGGATCTGCCCGTTTTTATCGTTTCGCTACTTTTTTTTTCTTGCACGCTTCGCATTTTATTTGCATTGGTGTCATTTAGCATCGGGACAATGCTCTTTCTTGGGGAGCACTGCCCCGTGCGTTTATATTGATGTTTGTTCCTTTGCGCAGATCTGTTTTCGGCTTATGTGCTGCGTCACGTCATTAGCGCGTCGCTCCGTCACTCATGCACTCGGCATGTCTGTGATAAACGACGGGATCAAATTATTCACCGATGCGCGGATTGCGGTGTGTTGGTTTCCGCGTGAGTTGGGCGTCACTGTTATAAAAATACTGCATCGGCGAAAGTGCGGGCATTCTTTCCGCTGACGCATTTGCGCACATCTCTTTGCGGCCGCCGAATAGTTTGGGACAACTGTTCTGTTGTGAGTAAAAGTTCACCCAAATAAAGTGTACTTGCTTTCATGTTGCCACGTCTGCGCACTTACGGATGAAGACCGTCACTTCAACGTGACAATATCACATTACACTTGCAAAAAAAATGATTTAGAAAGTAAAAGAAAATAATTTCAGGACGGCGTCTTTAATTAAATAATG
>JALIZH010000742.1:0-16388 GCA_030522465.1 Rhipicephalus appendiculatus
CTCCATCATCGTGTCGCTCATGCTGCTCTTCACGTGCGTCAAGCGGAACGAGGAAGGCCGAGCCTTCATACAGTTCAGCGACCCCTCGCTGCTCTTCGTCATACTCAACTTCTTCTGCAGCCAGTGCGTCATGCACGGCTTCGCGCTCTCCATGCTCTTCGCAAACCGTGAGTCTTAAACTTCAAGTGCTCTTATTGCCAGGAAAGAAGCATGGGGGGGGGGGTGGACTAAATCATGGTGTGGGTCAGGGGTGTCCTGTCCCTCCCCCCCCCCCCCCCCGAATTTCCCATCCACGGTTCATTTCTTGCATGATCATAAGCGTGCGCAGGCCAAAGGGGGGGGCGAAGGTTCGTCGCTGCGCCCCCCTTCCTATTATCAATCTATGGGGCTCACTGTGCGCCCCCCCCCATCGCCCCCCTACTTTTGCGCCCCCCCCCTTATCGCCCCCCGCCCCCCATGCGCACGCCTATGTGCATGATTCCCGCCACGGTGGTCTAGTGGTTATAGTACTCTACTGCTGACCTGAAGGTTGCGGGATCAAAGCCCGGCCTCGGCGACCGCATTTTCGATGGAGGCGAAAATGCTTGAGGCCTGTGTACTTAGATTTAGGTGCAGGTTAGAGAACCCAAGTTGGGTGAAATTTCCGGAGCTTTCCACAACGGCTTCTCTCATAATCATATCATGGTTTTGGGACGTTAAGTCCCAACAACCATTTTATTATCATTTCTTGAATGACTTTGTCGCAAAAAGTCACGTGTTGGGCCGACACTGATGGATTCGCGGAGCGCTCGCTTGTCAAGGCTGGCTTCGTGACGTAATGATCCTGCCTGATTTGTTGCTTTCTCCATATTAGTGGGTCTGAAAACTTGCTCGTCTAGGCTACAGAGGACGCACTAGACGGTGCGGTTACGTATTAACTAGTAATAACGGACCGAGACGTCATGAATGACGTCGTACCGCCGACGTAGGATATGAATGAGAGGGGAAGGTTTTGCCTAGCGTTCCATAAGTATCGCTATTTTAACCAGAGTTATTGGTTGGCCAGTGTCACTGTCGGGAGGGGGTGGGGTGTAGTTATTCACGCCGTGCATCCTTACTTTTTCTCATCAGAAGGTAACCACCCACCACACCTCTCTGGGGTGTTTACCTTCATCGCCCTATTTGCTATTGGCGCTCTTTACCAATGTCTCGCCGTGTCAGCTTGTGAACGTTCGACCATAGATCGGCGAACTCACTCATGAGTCGACTCAGACTCAGATTGAACCGTGAGTCTGAGTGAGTTCGGGTGAGTAATATATTGGTGAGATTGAGTCCGAGTGAGTACAATTGAAGAAAATTGTCGGGAGTGTTAGTCTAAGTGAGTCCGGCTTAGGAAAATTTTAGTGCATCTGAGTCCGAGTGAGTCCAAGGCGCAAGATATTTCTTCAGTGAGTCTGGGTGAGTTCCACTTTTTTTTTTTTTTTGCTGACCTATGCGCGCGACGCGTGTCCTCCTACTTCGCAGCGCATTCGGCGATCGCGGGCGCCATGTTGTACTGGACTTTCAGCAACGTGATGCCATTCCTGCTCCTGGAACACGCCGGCGGACAGGGCTACTACTACATCGCCCGCCGGGACAAACTGCTCACCGCCATCCTTCCCGGAATGAGCTTGCACTGGAGCTTTCGGGTGCTGGAACGCTTCGAAAAGTTCGGTGAGGGCCGGCGTGCGCACGGGCCATGATTTCAGTGACCGCATGAAACTGGGTGTTTCCATGTCCTAAGGGTAGGTTAAATGAGCGGGAGAAAGTCCCTCAGACAGGTTGGTCGACGTTTCGATAGAGGGCTTATTAGATGCGAAGCAGCTTATGGCGGAGTTCAATGCGGTGGTGGTGTGCGGCGTGACCACCCTTATTGCGCATGCGCCTATTCTCTCTCCCACACTCCTTCTTTACGCAGGTGTTCGGTCGCCTTCTCTCCTCCTCCCCCGCACTGCAGCCGCTGCAGCCGCCCTCTCCTCCTTTACGCAAGCGTTCGGTGGCCTTCTCTCCTCTCCTCCCCCCCTCGCTGCAGCCTGTAAACCCACTCCCCTCCTCACCCTCCCCCATTTCATATAAGCGCGTGCGCTCGGTCGAGGAAGTATTCGCTTGAATCACGCGGTCGCTCCGTCGGTTCCCGGTCGCTGCAGTTGTCTCGAAAGCCTCGCTGCCCTCGCTGCAGACTCGCGTTGTCTCTCTGTAGCGGAAGCGGTAGCTCGACACCGACGCTTGGCTTCGACGGCCGAGTGAACGGAAACTTGGTGTGCATCCCCAATGCTGCTTCGCATCCCCTCATGGTTCCCTTTAGTGGGAGATGGTGTAATTTTTTTTTTTTTTGTCAAAGGTGTTTGACGTAGACAGGTCCTCCTATCGAAACGTCCGCCAGCCTGTCTAAGCCGCTTTCTGCTTTTCGCTCGAGCGCTCTACAAGACTGGGCGTGTAAACACGGACACAAGAAAATGAATTGAACCTTTATTTCATGAGAAAGGACGGCTCTCGGCGGCTGTTTGGGTTCAGGTGGGGAAGGAATTGTTGGACCAACAGGGTCAGGAGGTTAACCCTCTGTAGGTTCGCCTATATTTTTGTCACGATGATATAAAAACCGGCTGTGCATAGTCATATATACTGCATAGGAACAGTTTGAAACAAGTTTCATCAAAATCAAGCCAATAGTTTACTGACAGACTCGTGAGAGTGTTTTTGAAAAAGTGGGAAAACACTGTCCCAATGTCTCATGAAGGCACCATCTCGCGATTGCATCAACGGGTATTTGGGATAAAACTGCCGAAGCGAGTGACACAGAGTATCACTTTTCAAGTTGTGCTGAGGAAAGTTGTGCGGGCCCCATTTTAGCAGAACACCACCTGCTGTTGCGCCTCTTGTGAGCCTTCATAGCTCTATGATCTGCTCCTGTAAAGCTTACTTCAGCGCAAGCACCAACCATTTTTTTTTTTGTCCACTTGGCTGTCCTTGCTTTTGCTGTCAAAATTATTGAGTACAGCTGTTGTCCCTGAATATGGGTCAACTTTTCAAGAGGTATATGGTATCAAGAAAAACATTTCGATGCACTATTGTCCGTAATTGCTCTGAGGGATGAGAGCGGCAATTTCGCAGGGGATCGTTCCGGTGCATTTATCGGTCAAGTTATCACGCAAAATTACAAAAACACGTGATTACTGGAAGCCAAAGTCACCTCTCTGAAAAACACGAAAAAGATAAAATTATCCGGCATTTTGATTGGTAAGCTCTATAAATCTTGAGAAGAGGAAAATTCAGAAGCTATCATAAAAAAATTCGCCGAAATTCAACGTCATTGTAACACTACAACCGCCCTTCGAAAGCATGGTAAAAAAATTTTCCTTGACGTTACGAAGACTTAGGTAAAGGTAAGATATGAGTGTCTTAGCATTGCGCTAATTGCAACGGGTGATGTGGGAGAAAATAAAATTTTTCCCGCAGATGGAAAAGTGGGACGTATGTGTCCCGCTGTCGCACAAAGGGTTAAACTCGTAGCACTCTTTGTTGATTCATCGTATGCGTAGAGTTGCATCCTCCTTCGGTGAATGTCCAATAGAGTAGCTTTTGCACGAAATGGTCGACTGCTTCTGCACAGCTCGGAACAGGCCACTTATACTAGCATAATTAGTGAGTGCTTTTTGTGCTTCATCATTAGATTGTAACACATTTCCTAAGATTGTCGTCGTGTGGCCGGTGTTGGATCTACGATCTTCCTCGCGAGAAAACTGAGGACCTCCAAATGAGGTGGTGGATATCTGGTACGCATATTTCCTGACAGTGTGGGCATCGAGGAAAATCAACGAAGTCAAGACACCACAATTGCCAGCGTTTAATTGTGCGGTGTTTGTGGGGTAATGACTTCTCTTGTGTCCGTGTTTAGACGCCCTGTGTTTTAGAGTGAATACTTACCAACTAGCTCAGCTCTCTCAGCTATCCGCGCTTTGTGTTCCCATCTGTCGACTGACTGGGCTCCCATCTTGACTTTGGGTATCCTAAGGCCCGTATTCACAAACGCTCCTCCACTCGAAACTCAAACTCAAGGGATCCTTGAGACTTTTCGCGTTGCAGAAATCTCAACGCGAAACTGTCCTCAAGGATAACTTGAGGTTGAGTTTCGAGTCGAGGAGCGTTTGTGAATACGGGCCTAAGGGTCTGTTCCAACACTCACCGCAGACGGCAAAATAGTCGGCTTCCATCAGCTCGCAAACACTCTAATCATCGCCATCAGCTTATTTTATGCACGTTGCAGAACATAGGCATCTGCCAATGATCTTTCAGTTTATTACAGCAGCATCATCATCATCATCATCATCATCATCATCATCCCGACTACGCCCACTGCAGGGCAAAGGCCTTTACCATGTTCCGCCAATCAACCTGGTACTGTGCTTGCTTCTGCTTCTTAATGTCATCTGTCTACCTAACTTTGTCCCCCTCGCGCTTTTGCCTTGTCTTCGAATCCACTCAGTTACGTTTAATGACCAGCGGTTATCCTGCCTACGCGCTAAGTGCCCTGCCCATGTCCATTTCTTCTTCTTGATTTCAACTGTGATATCCTTAGCACCCGTTTGTTTCCCTGCCCCCCTCTGCTCTCTTCCTGCCTCTTAAGGTTACACTTATCATTTTCCTTTCCATTGCTGGCTGCATCGTCCTCAATTGAAGTTGAACCCTCTTTGTAAACCTCCAGGTTTTCTACTCCGTAGGTAAGTACCGGCGGTAACATGCAGCTGTTATATACCTTCCTCTTAAAGGATAGTGGTAAAATACCATTCATTATTTGAGAAGGCTTTTACTGTAAGAATTGTATTACAGCAAGTGTGATCCGATTCTATTTTAAGTGTGCGAACTTCGTCAGTCCGGCTAACCAGCTGCCATCTTCGGCGGCATTTCCCATTCCTTGGTAATATTGGTATCCATACTGTATTTTTGTGTCCATTCCGTCGTTCTAACTCGGCACCGGTTTCCTGTCCAGCGCATTACGCGGTCGGCCCAAGTCCGTTTTTTTTTGCTTAATGTCAGCTAGAATATCGACGACCCCTGTTTGCTTTCTGATCTACTCTGCTTCCTTCTGAGCTCTTATATTTTACGCTCATCATATTCCTTCAGATCGTAACCTGCGCGGTCCTTAACCTTTTCTGTGGCTTATTTTTTATTCTCTAAGCTTCAGCCCCATATGTTAAAACTACAAGTTGTAATAACCCGAAGCAGCCCTTGCGTACTGGGAGGTATCCCCACGCTTCTGCCCATAAGCAAAGGCAGACACGAACATTTCCAGTCGTCTTTTTAGGAGCGAAGCTCCTTAGGCCGGGAACCCGCCGTCGCCGTTGAAGCTCCCTGGCACGGTGCCAGCTGTGGCGTCTCCCCCTCACGCGGGAGGATAAATGAGCTTTATGAGCGCTGGAACGCGGATGGCGTCTGCACGATGCGCAAAGCGCGAGAATACGAACGCATGCGAAACGGAGGCAGATTAGTCTCCCTCTCCCTCTTTCTTCGACTCTGCCTCTCCCCTCAAACCGGCGAACGCGCGAAACCATCGCTTCACCCTGTCGTCCGTCCAGTGGTTGGTCCGTTGCCTGGACAATGAAACGCCGCGCGCGCCGAACGCCGCGTGCGTCCCATTTCTAAGGAGCTTCGCTCATCAGTTGTATTCGTACATGGAACAACTGCTAGTTTTGTTTTTTCTTTGCGATTAAAGGTCAAGCGCTTACTCGCCACCGGTTGCCTGATCACCGGAGGCGAGAGCCTAGAAAATGTACGGGTGCGCGTGGGCGTGCCCTGAAGAATTAATTGCAAGATACTCTTAAAACTTAGTTGCGGTTCCTCCTGTACCCTGATGTTCCGACACGGTATGAGTTTCTCTTAACGTTCTCGCGCATGATATCGTGGCTTTTCCACAGCTGCTGTGCTCCGTGACAACGTAGGTGACGCACAAGCGGCCATGTTGTATCTCTCGGTACCTGACATAGTCGCAACCGGCCGTACTGGTGCGCGAGCTTGGTCACCAGAATTGATACTGTAGCCTGACGTCAAGCTTTTGTCCATGCGATAGGTACGCCATGCGAAAACTTAATTTTACGTCAATTTTATCAGCGAGCATTTTCTGAGCGTCACACTTGCTCAGAGCTGTCTCTGTATCCAGGACATTTACAGAGCAGTAAAAACCGCTTCGAAAGTTGGTTTTGCTACTTTACACGATCCCGCACCGTTGCATTTTTTTTTTTTTGGCGCGCAGTGGATCACGGTGCGAACTGGGGCAACTTCTACGATGCCGCCGAGACCCCGGACAACGTGACCCTCGCCGAGATCGTGTTCGTCGGTTTCGCCTTCGACTGCATTCTGGCGTTCTTCATATGGTACTTCGATAACGTATTCTGCCTCGGACCGGGAGTCCACAAGCCTTTCTACTACCCGCTCAAGGTTGGTGGCGCGCTGCCACGATCCCTTGATCGATCGTGCGCGGCTGTATAGCTCTTCGTACCCGTAAGGGATTGCTCAGCAATGTCGCGCGGTTCTGACGCTCAAAAAAAAAAAATCAATTGCAGGCGAAGCAATGAATGCGATAGCAACACGCTTTAGAGGTATAAGAAGCAAGGCTAGCAACTAACTCTTTTGTATCCGATCTCGCGCAACTCAATGAAACGCTGGTTTAAGGGAACACGGCTGCTCCAGGGAACGAAGCGGTTTCCGTGCGACGGAGACGGCCGGCTCATTTTTCATTTCCGCTTCAGCCGCGTTCGTCGCCAGCGCTCGCGAGCTTTTACTCGCGGATAGAAGATACGATGCGCAGGGTGATGTTCTCGATTTGTACTTTATACGGAACATGACGGCGAAAACCGCGACGGCAAAATCCCTTCGAGAGTGTCCACAGAATTTCTGTGGCAGTAATATGCTGCAGCCAAATGGCTAAAGATGGATAGGTTTGAGCTGCTTATTGGGCGAACTTAAGCCAATCCCGCAAAACAAAGCACTCCAAGCACGACAGCGGCAAGGCGCATTTCCATGTGCTGAAAAGCGGAATAGCGAGACTTTCGGTCGCCTTAGTATCGAATCTTGGGCGTGTTGGTTAGACATCGGAGGGAACGCAGCGCAAAAGAAGACGGGGACAAGGAAGGGCGACGCACACACAGCGCTGTGTGTGCGTCGCCCTTCCTTGTCCCCGTCTGCTTTCGCGCTGTGTTCCCTCCTATTTCGGTCGCCGTCACATGCGGGAGAGCCTCGTCATGTGATCAAAACGTCACGTGTGACGTCATCATCATCATCAGCCTGTCTACGCCCACTGCAGGGCAAAGGCCTCTCCCATGTTTCGCCAATCAACCCGGTCCTGTGCTTTCTGCTGCCACGTTATACCTGCAAACTTCTTAATCTCATCTACCCGCCAAATTTTCTGTCTCCCCCTCACGCGTTTGCCATCTCTTGGAATCCAGTCAGTTACCCTTAATGACCAGCGGTTATCCTGCCGACGTGCTACGTGCCCGGCCCATATCCATTTCTTCTTCTTGATTTCAACTATGATATTGCCGCGATGTGTTGGCCGCGTTCAAATAGCGCGCCCGTCAACATGCATATCGGACACTGCACGCCGTATCACAGTGCCGCGCAGCGACCATCGTGGCACGAGCATCAGGCCGGACCTGGCTCGCATGTGTCACGCGCTCGGGTGGCTCTCGCGACAAAGAAGAAGAGGACAGTTGAATGAAATCTTTAGAATTCGGCTGACTCGGACTTTGACGGCCATAGCCACTTTGAGTCGTGGGCACAGGTTCGCCCATAATAAATACGTTTGTTTTATTAGTTTGTGTGCCTCAGCATCGCTACAATATCCTTAACCCCCGTTTGTTCCCTGACCCACTCTGCTCTCTTCCTGTCTCTTGAGGTGATGTCATACTACTGACAAAACTTGAATGAAAGGAAAAGGCTCTGCCTGGCGTTACATTTATAAGTATAGCTACGTAGTGTCACTGGGGCGAGGGGGAGTGCAGTAACCTACTATTCGGAATCAAGACGACCGCGATCTGCGCATCGCGGTCGTCTTGATCCCGATCGGGCCTGATCGCGATTAAAGGCGACCGTGCAGCAGCACCCGATCCTGATCGAGCCCAATCCGGATCGGCCCTCATCGCGATCAAAAGTACTCGTGTGACACCGGTATTAAATTTCGCCAAGCCGAAGCAAAAACGAAGCGCCGTTTCGGTTCACTAATTCGCTGGCTTCCATCATCACAGCGGTGGATATGCTCTGCATTTTTTTTCCTTCGAAACATTGCTCATATCTGGCACATCCTGTATTACGTGTTACGCTTCAGCGACAGCAGCCTTACGATGCACTGGGCTGCACCGTATTTCGCCCACCTCTAAATCCCGTCGCCTTCTCAGCTCGGCTACTGGCTACCGAGGATGACCTTCGCCCCGCATCAACCGACATCGAGGGGAGGCGACGAGGCGCTCAACTTCGAGGCCGAGCCAACGTACCAGCCGGTGTCGGTCGAGCTCGTCAACGCATGCAAGGTATCGAGCCGCAGTGACGTGGTTTTGCGTGGATTTCTGCTCACACTGTCTATACCACACACTTATGGACGATTTCACGTGAAACGCACGGGCGCCGCCACCTTTGGCTGTTAAATAACCGCTTTCTTTGCATATGGCTGTGTGAATTAAAAGGTTATGAATCTTCGAATGCACCGACCCGACTGTTCTACAGCATATTCGTCTACCGTCGCACTGTTCGTGTAGTTTTTTAAAAGATCCAATACGTCGGTATGAGTCTGAGTGAGCTCCGCATGCTTTGCCGACCTATGCATACGAGCATAACTAGGCCTAAGTTAGGGGCGAATTCACTGTCAGCATAACTATACTGAATTTTGATTGAGTTCATTGAAACATTGTGAGCAGTTGGTATCGTTGGGGCTCCTGGTGGAGAAGATCTCAACCACGCGCCTCTTTCTACGTGGCCTCTGAGATCCACTTCAGCAGCGCCTGAAACAGCCAGGACATTAGAACAGACAAGTGCCACTACAAAATACTTAAGTCAAGGATTAAGGCTGCCACGATAATTTTTTTAGCTTCGAGTACACTTCGCGAAATTCTAACAATGAAGGGGCACTAATTGGGAGAAGACATTTTTCTCGTAATAATAAATTACGGCGTTAAGTGAGGAAAGTTGGTCATGTTGGTACGAATTTATGATAAAAAGCGCATAAGGACGAGAAATAAATTGAAAAAAAAAAAGACAGGCAGCGCTTACGCTGCTTTTTTTAACCCGTTGCTCTTCGTTATGTGCTGTTTATCATCATGAATATTTTTCATCATAAATAAATTGCCCTTTCACATTACAAAAAGCACCACTCTTGCCGCGAGAAAGCGCTTGCTAAGCTAGAAAAATGCGCGAAATGAAGACACAGCTGCAACGCCACCTTGAACTTCCCCGCGCTAACTAGCTTTGACGTCACATTTTGAAGCCGTCTGTGCCTACTAGGGCTAATAATCGGTAAAAAAAATTAGTTAGCTACACTGTAAAAAATATATTGAAAAGTACAAACTTCTTTACAGAAAAAGTCTGTGGTCACACGGAAAAGTTCTGTTTTTCGTTGTTAACAGAAATACATTTCTGAAAAAAACAGAGAATTTCTGTTTTTGATGTTGGCGTTCTACATACGATCGGTCACGTGTCTTTTATCACATGAAAAACAACTATAAACAATACACTTCACCAAGCATTAAATTACTTATATTTTAGGGAGCAAGCGAACGGTAGCAATTAATTTTGTTCCAAGTAAAATGCGTATTAGTAGGTGCTGCGGTCCTTGCTTTTGGCGCGCTTCCTCTATTGGCATAGTTTCTTCTTTGCGGATGGGCCCAACTGACGAGCTGTGTTGTTTCCTCGTCGGAGGTCTGGTGCCATTAAACTGCTGCGCTTTGATACAGTTCCCCTATCAGGTGAGTGAGAGTTTCGTTATAGGTTTATGTAATTACAGAACTATATTTTGTGTACTTGAAGTGCTATTACGTGATAACGTTGTTGCTTTAGCGCTCGATGAGGGTGGCTCGCGTAGCCATACGCAGCTAGTAATGTTTCGAGAACAAAGGTTCTAGAAACGTTGGTTGCTAGAGTGCATCGTATTTAGCTGTGCGGCTGCGCTTAGCCGTGCGGCAGGTGGTGTAAATACTGGCAGGATGTGTAATCGGAGCAGTATTGCCATTTGAAATGTGGCGAGCGGGTCCCACGATCTGCGCAGCGTGCTTTGCTGTTACCGCGTAGAGCATAGGCTTACTATCGTACGAGCTCAGTTGAGGCATTCAGTGCGTCAGATTGCGCAACACTGCAATTTTTGACCGTTGTCTCATCTGTAAAGAACCAGTTGAGGCACGCCGATGCTGGTGCACCGCGAACGTTGCATTCAAAAATTGTGCTCGCGCCATGTGGCATTGTAGGAGCCCCATTTGTGTCGATCGCGCGTGTCCTTAGCCGCCTATGAAGCGTGGTTTTTAATTTTTTTTGCCGGTGTAATCGACTCGTTGTAAGGGCCCGCATTCGCTTCAGCCAGCGTCACCGGGAGTTGGCGACGTCAGGTTCGTCCCGTTACGTTGACGCGAAAACCAAGCACTCATATTCCCTATATTTTCCCACTTGCGCGCCGCGCCGGCCGCGCTCGTTGCCTTGACGCACGCGTATTTGAGCACGCCTGGCGCCACTTCGTCACGGAGAACGAAGAGACGCAGACGCGGTGGCGTCAGCGTCTCTGGGTGATGTCGCCGGTGCGGAATGCAGCAGGTCGCGCCGACAGACGTGACAGTCGCGGCTGCATACCGAACATGTGCGCGCGTCGACTTTGCGTAGGATTATAAAGGGCCCTTAACACCGCAACGCTAATGTCTTGAATGGTATCGTTTGAGATTCTGTTCGATAATATAAGCATTTAAAAAAGTGACGCTATGCAGTGTCTCTTATGAGGAATGCCTCGACACGTTCCATATTACCGCATTGATTGTGTATCCTCATCTGCATGAACAGTAGCGAAAAAATTCAGTTGAACCCGCATATATCGGACCACTATAATTGTTGTGTATGTTGAACAGTTGTAAAATCACACTGATGTGTTGGGCTTCGATAGATTGAACATATGATATATTGAACACGGCGACACCCCGAAAGCCGTTAAGTGCACTGCACTACACGTGCATGAAGTCCGCGCACGCGCAGCGTACTGAGTGTAACGCCTGTCTTTCATTCCTCTAGTTATTTTTCTTACCTTTATTTTTCGAACATTACGCTAATTCAGTTACGTATGCGTGCCGACAGATCATTCCTCGTCAGCGCCACAGTCTTTCCTCACTTCTAGCTCACTAGCTTCTTTTTTGACTGACCGACCCAAATGTCTCAGCGCGCTTATTGGTTCTCGCCAGGGTTCGGGATAGTTGGACACGACTTATCTATTCGCAATACAGCAGCGGCTTCGGAAGGACTGTAAAACCAGTTCCGCGTCGTCGGCAGACGCACCGCTGAAAGCAGTCTCGTTTGAGACGGCGTCACGCCAAGCATTCTAGAACTTTCGAGGCTTTGCGCAAGCGCCTGCTTGTTTTAAGCACGCCGGCTGTTCTTGCACGCGTTTTTCCGGCGTGGGGTGAGGGTGGGTGCTTCGAAGAGGTGGCGGCCGTTGATGAATGCGCGCTCAGACACTGCGCCGTGCTCCCTATTGGGCTGCAGAAATTAGGCGTCTCTTTCTACTTCTAACCACCAACACGGCCGTTGATGAATGCGTGCTCCGTGGAAGGTATCGGCGCCGTGGTTTGACGCTCGATGTCAAATCTGGTGTAAGCGCTTGCTTGTTTGAAGCACTCTGGCTGTTCTTCCACGCGTTTTTCCGGCATGGGGTGAGGGTGGGTTCTTCGAAGAGGTGGCGGCCTTTGATGAATGCGAGCTCCGTGGAAGGTATCGGCGCCGTGGTTTGACGCTCGATGTCAAATCTGGTGTAAGCGCTTGCTTGTTTGAAGCACGCTGGCTGTTCTTGCACGCGTTTTTCCGGCATGGGGTGAGGGTGGGTTCTTCGAAGAGGTGGCGGCCGTTGATGAATGCGCGCTCCGTGGAAGGTACCGGCGCCGTGGTTTGACGGCTGCCTGTTCTTGCACGCGTTTTTCCGGCGTGTGGTGAGGGTGGGTGCTTGGAAGATTTGGCGGCCTTTGATGAACGCGCTCCGTAGAAGGTACCGGCGCCGTGGTTTGACGGTCAATGTTGAACCTGGTGTAAGCGCTTACTTGTGACAACAGGGCATCTCTTTCTCGGCAACAACCTGTTTTTTTTATTTATTCGTTTCGTTTATTCGTACCTCAAAGGTCCAGGAAGGACTTTACATGAGGGGTGGGCACAAAAAAGTAAAATAAAATAAATAAGAAATATAAAAAAAAATTAAGCGGAACAACAACAGCAACGAAGAAAAACAGGAGTGCAAAAATTATTCAGTGCTTCTTCCTTTTTGTGCATTTCATGTGTGCGGCCAGTGGATCCTCGTTGAGCTGTTCGCGTTTTTTTCTAATAAAATAAATCATTTATCACCGTCGGGTGCTTGTTGAAGTTGCTGCTTTTGGATACGCCAATCAGCAATCTCCTGGTTTTTTTGCAAGTGCAGACGTTTGTCAGAGACGTGCTCAGGTTTTATTCGGAGCATAATTTCGTATATCGGATTACTTATATGTCGAACCATTTATCATCTTCATCTAGTTCGATATATTCGGGTTCGACTGTACACTAAAAGTGGCGCAAACTGTCGCAGGTGCAGACCAGCGCTTTCAAAAGCACAATTTGAGATCCACTTAGAGCAAGGGATTCGGTGCTAATATAGCCTGACAATGGCTTGTTGATTTTTTTTTATATTCTTTCTTACTTTTTTGATTTTTGTTAAGCATGGTTGTGGCGTTCAAAGTGTATGATAGTACGCAGTCTAAATATGTGCAAACATCCTGCGTTAACAAATTGTATTTTGCCTCATGTTTCTTTAAATTATTTCATGTTTGCAAATATCTGCGCATTTTAAGACATTTCGAGTATTAGAACCGCTTGGTACCCTGATTTTCTAGCTTCGAATTTTAGGTTTGCTTGGGACAATCCTGTTTCTCATAGCCATTGTGGTTTTGTCTGTTTACAGAAATGTATCGGTGCAGCATATGCGGCAGCGCTAACGCAACTCTCTCTGCTTTCCTGAAACATGCCGCTTTACACAAGAATATCAGCCATTTTCAAATCAAGTGCCCGTTTCAAAGCTGCATCAAGAAATTCAGCAAGATTGGCACAATATACCAAGAAATGCCAAGTTGGCCTTTCATATTTGCTAAAGGTGTGCTATTTTCTCCATCTAAACGTGAGTAAGTTTTAAACCTAAATTTTCAACTTGCAGGTGGTGGTTTCCTAACAGCGAAGTCCTTCACCGTTTGCATTGACAACGTTCCTCTAATGCACGCATCGAGTCCGAGAGAGGCGTTCAAAGTGTTATTCCTGGCACACTTCGCATTCAACGTTGCCTACCCAAAAGGAACAAGTCTCACCTTGGAGTTCACTCAGAGGTGAGAATGAAGCTAAATCTTTGACACAGTATGACACAGTACTTTAGCCAATAACTCTAGCTTTCCGATAACATTTTTTTTTTAATTTGTTACATTGGTCACATAAACTGCCTTCATTTATTGAGATGGCTTCATTTGGTTAAAAGGAAAACAAAGCATTTTGGAACAAAATTACTAGCATTGAACCGCGATCTGTTTAATGATATGCTTCCTGTTTTAAGGTATACTGGTTGCGAGAAACGCAAGTATACTGGCTGTCAGTGCATAGACATTAGAAGCTTCAAATTCAACCTTTAGTGCTAGAAAGGTTAGGAGCTTAATTTTACACTGATGTGGCGATATCTTATTTAAAGTGAAGATAATTAAAGGAAAGATCCATGTATGCAGAAAGGTATATTCTTAATGAAGAGCAAGTGGGTTTCTTTGTAGTTACACCGTATCTAACAATATTCTGTTACTTCTGCACTGCTAAGCACAAGCCTCTTCTTTTTAGGTCAATTGCCACTATCAATCCCGGAAGGGGCACAAAGGTTGAGCGGACACGTGGGAAACAACACAACCTGAACCCGAAAGCGGCTTCATTGATTAGCACCCTCAAGGACTACGACTTTTGACCAACTTTTGACCATCCGTGCCGGCCAACTCGCTCGGTTTCTCTGATTGATGCCTGCATCTGGGTCACTTGCGATAGTGAGGGCATATGCCACAAATGTGCCAAAACAGCCCTAACAGCCAGTTTTTTTTGTTTCGTTTTGTTTGTCGCGTACCAAATGCCTCTCCCCACATGGCACAAATCTCTCGTTCTCCAAGATCCGCACGTTCGCAAGTGCCTGAACTTTTATGGTCTACTTCAATAAACGTGTTTGCATTTCACTCTATGATGTACTGAATTCACGAATTTCCGAGAGAGCATACACGCTATATAAAGGGGAAAGTTCAGATGCAAAAAAAACTAGTCCTTTCGAGATTTTCTGTTCTTCCACCACAAACATTTTAATTTTGCATAACCTATAACATTACCGAATATTAGGAAACTGAAGTTGCTGCATGCGAAGAGAAATACAATTTCTAAAATTTCTTGTTACCTATAGAACAGAAAACTTATTGTATTTACAGATACTTTCTGTACTAAAAACAAATAACTTTTGAAATCACAAAAGATTTCTGTACTGCAAAAACAGAAGTGTAGTAATATTACAGAAATTCGCTGTTAGTCAGAACAGAAAAGTTTATTTAAAGTAACAAAAAGTTTTCTGTTACTGATAACAGAAAAAACCAGCGAAATCACAAAAATTTTCTGTTACTGAGAACAGAAAAATTATGCAAAATTACCGAAATTTTCGGGACTAAAACCAAAGTGTAAACAAAAAAAAAACTGAAATTTTCTGTTAGCAGGAACAGAACAGCTATGTAAAAATACAGAAAGCATAAAAACAGAAAACAGAAGCAAACAGAAATTTTCTGGCAGGCCAGCTGCCAGAAAATTTCTGTTTTTTTCAGGAAAAATTTTTTACAGTGTACTCCACGAAGAGTTGTACGATGTATAGCAGACGAGAGGTATACATCGCACGCGCATGACTCCGGTGATGGTCACGTGGCTATGTATATACACGCAGGACTACGACGGCGTAGTGGCAGTCGACGATGTCTGCCTGAGAGTCTACAGCAACCAGATCACCGTGTTGCTGGGGCACAACGGTGCTGGAAAGACCACCCTGCTGAACATGATCACTGGTGAGACGACGCAAGTATTTAGTATGGCCGTAAACTTCTTAGGGTCTGCGGATTGGCGCCTTAGGACCCAACCACACGTACGCGTTACAACGCGTCAGCGCGCGGCGTATGGCCACACGTACGCGTTGCAGCGCGTCAGCGCGTGGCTTTTTGACGTGAAGCAGCGCCCTCTCCCTGCGGAGAGAGAAGGCGCGCGGCCACGCGAAGCTGCGCGCCCTCTCTCTCAGGGAGAGGGCGCGGCGCCGACGTCAAAAAGCCTCTCGCTGACGCGCTGCAACGCGCACGTGTGGTCAGGCCTTACTATGCGCTGCCTCTCCCTATGAAGGGAGAGGGTGCGCATAGAGAGGGCGTGCCGCGCTCTGACGCGTTGTAACGCGTGTGTGGTTATGGCTTTGACTGTGTCATAAACAGTAGCAGTTGAATGGATGGATGGATAAAACTGTACCCATTTGATCGGGTGGTGGTTCAGCTACCTAGCTTTAACTATGGAAAATCCTTGGAACGCGGGTTGTCGCTGGAGCCTGTAGCGTAGCCAGAGATGTCTTTCAGGGGGGGGGTGTTCAACCATACTTTGTTCGTACTTGCGTTATTATGTGTGCGTGTATATATACACCTGCAAAAATGAAAAAAATTATGGCAGAATGTTCACTCCCCAACTCCGCCTCCCCACTGGCTGCTCTATACTGGCTGGAGCCGACGTTTTGATAAGCTGTCCTGTCTTCGCGACGGCGAGGCAATACCGCCTGTAGAGACGTTGGGTCCAGCGACACTTCGTGTTCCAAGGATTTTTTTTTTATCGCTTCAAGCGTCTATCTTGCCCTGAACTTCTAGAAGCGCTGGCCATAACAAGTGGTGTGTATTCTACACAGTGTGTTAACTCTCTGTGGTGAAGGCCTAAATGCACATGAACCTACACATTCCGCCGCTCCCTAAAAATATGTGGACACCCAGTGCACCTCGAGCAACGGCGACTACTGCATGGCAAAGTAGAAAATCGCTTCGCAAGATTGCGAAACGATTTTTCTACGTCTATAGAAATGCTCTAAGTCGATGCTGCCAAGTACGCTAGCC